>CALNHX010003560.1:0-146884 GCA_940337035.1 Agriotes lineatus | reverse complement strand
TCTTGAACGAATTTCATATTTTTTGTCCTGCCCTGTATGCTGTTTGACTTGGAGCCATTCGAAATGCACCTGATATGGTTATCGAACATGCACTAACTTGTGGCGAGTGTATAAATTTTGGTTGTACAACTAATAAAAAAATGTCCCATTTGTTGCACTCTTAATGGACCAAACTGTATATAGTACAGGTCTGCAACTTTTTGGGATTTCATTTAGACATTCTCAATTCGATTTCCATAAAATACCAAACAAATATAGTTTATGTTTTAATCAGTTATTACAGTATAACGCTAGAAGCTTGATAAAATTTTATTTTCTGTCTATAATTTAGAACTGAGGGTTTTGAATCGTTATTTAAAAAAAAAAAGTTAAAATTTGTTTATGTTTATGTAAGTACATAAGATAAAATAAATGCTCACTTCCATTGTTTTAAACACAATGCTCTTAGTTGCTATACAGTTTTCACGGGAGGTGCTTACTTCTCTTCTAAACTGTATGCGTTCAATTCCTTTCTAATTTTGGAATTTCTTGTCCTGTCGATTCTACTTAAAGCTGCTTTAGAAATGTTTACTGTTGTTGATCGGTTTTCCTTATGCTGGAACGCGTAAGTTAAGCTTCGACGAATAAAACCGATATAACAACAAAATTTCTATTTATTTATTTGAGAACACGAAAATAATACCAACAGATACGTTCATACATGTAACACAAATACATTAATATATAGATTACATCAATATAGAGAACTATATACACAAACACCGGAATCTGACTCGTAAAGTATTTATTTGGTGTTAACAGGCTTTGGAGCTGACCAAAGCTCTCGTCTTGCCTAGAGTAAGCAAGCCGGAATATGGGACGTCATATCGAGACGCCAGGCTGTCTGCTGGTAAATAGCTGTTCTTTACGCAAGGAGAAGGGGTTCCATAAAGGACGCCTGCTCGAAGAAATCTCGGACATTCTTCAAGGACAACACCCATTGTCAGTCGTGCTAAACGCAAGGGTCTCGGAATACGACGGTTTTTGACCGGCTTCCTGTGACTTGCTTAAATTTTTCTTTACTCGCTTTTTCCCCGCAGGTGATCCTTTTCGGATATATTTGGGTTTGGAAATTCCCTCTGTTATCGTAAAGGGTTGTATCCTCTCCATGCTATTGAAATGGTCCTGTCACATTACTCAGAAGGAACGATCGCAATCCTTCTTGTATAGTGTTCTCGGTACTCTTTGTTGCTGCTTTGATGATAGTGCAGTTAGCTAGACAGCGTATATAGGCGGGATGTATACAAATTAGTTCTTGACGTTTAGAAAATTTACCTCGAGCGACGTTACATATCATGTTTTTGACATTAGAAAGTTTTTTTTAATGCAACACAGACAATTGACTTTGAACACTTACTGGTTTATAGACAACGCCACATTGCTATTAATCTCAGAAACCTAATTTCAGCACTTTGAATATATGTTTCACATGCGTAGAACACAAAAAAGTCTAGAGTTAATTTCAAAGAAGCATAATGCCGCTTAAATAGCGATTCTTAATGTTTCAGAGCAATGTGAGAGGGTTGTGTGTTTATCGTTATTTAACATATAGACGCATTGTTAGCTTTAGATTGTTTGATGATCAACAACATTCGCTCGGTGATCTTCAATTACTATTAAATCTAGTAAGACCATCTAGTGAAGACCGCACTTTGAACCTAAACATTAAGAAAACCGTTGGAGGTACACCTGCGCAAGGTAGACTAACGGTGGGAGACCAATATATCGCGAGAGTAGATAAACTTGTCTACTTAATAAAAACTTTTAACCAACAATGGGATCGTGCAGCAGAAATGTGAACACGGATAGAGAAAACAAGATTAAACATGAGGCATTTCATCTGCAATAGAGATCTGACCTTAGCCATGAAAAGCTAGTGTGGAATGCTATGCATATCCGATATTACTGAGTGGAGTCAAGGCTTAGATATTGACCAAATCATCTGAGAAGAATATAGGGGCCTTTGAAAGATACATATTCGGCTAGTGAAAATATTATGGGTCTACCAAGTGAGAAACCTTGATGTACTGCACCGGATAGTTAAATCAAGAACTGCTAAACATCATCATGCAGAGATAGCTAGGTTACTTTGGCAATGTAACGAGGAATGGTAAGAGATACTGAATACTCCAACTAATGATTTCGGGATATTTGTAAAAAGACACGCGTAATACACAATTGTATAAACGGACCACATCCTTGCTAAAGAAAGATTTGAACTTTGCCGTAGTCTATATGGGTGCACAGGCAGTTAAAAGGCCAAATGTGTCTAAGTAGGTATCCTTGTTCACAGGGTACTCTAATAACACGGACCAAATCATGGGTGGCTTGTAAGAGTTCACGAACAACCAAAGAACATAACCGTTACACAAAACCCTTGCTTGAGTTCACAAGGTGTTACTCTCATTAAGCCAAGTAATTTTGAATGTTTGTCTACAAATAGGGCGCTGTCTAAGCTGAAATTTAATTCTTATATTAACAATTCAGGTGCCCGCGAAAGCTTTAAACATTATATAAGAGTTTTGTAGTTGGTACAATAATAAGATAATTAAACCTTTCAGTAGTGGTGCCCGGTGCCTGGTGTCACAGACCGGGTGTTTCTAATTTTGCCGATAGCTTTCAAATTTGTCGCAAGGTAGAATAGGACGGTTCAGTAGCTTGAAACATGTACTAGAATCTTCTGCGGATCTGGTTCTTAGTACCGTAAAGTAATTCTTTAGGTTATTAGTACCGTAAAGATGCGTTTTCTGTTTATGTCTTAGTTACTATAAATACTAATGTTATAGTACGATATAACAAAATAGTTATTTATGTGTTTAATGTGTAAAAATTATTTTTACGGCTCTAAGTGAGGGGTGCTTTATGCAACTCTTAGCCAGAGTCCAGTAAAACGGAAGGAATTTAATAAACCGTATTTACACACATATTATATACGAAAAATAACAAAATAACACACATTTTGAAGTAATTAAACGTTCGCAACACGAAATGAATTGTCAAGAGATTGAAAAATAGTTTTTGATATATCAACCTAGTCGTGACTGAAAGTGTTTATCATGAAATGTCTTTATGTACGATCGATCACTAACTTGCGTTTTTAAACTTTATTTTCAGGGGTAAAGAAAGTCTTTTTCGCCCTCGGCAATAAAACTATTTTCGCCTTCGGGCAATAAAACCCTTTTTCGCCCAGTGACGTTGTTTTAGATATTATTTATTAACATGTATTAATAAAGACCGTAGTTTCAAAGGTACTATTCAGCTGAAACAGCTTGTAAGAAGTGCTGTGTTTTTATTGGCAACGATTTATATAATTTGGATATCCTTTTATACATAAAACTTCCATCGTACATAAAGTTTTGTATGCACATCCTGCGTCTTTAGCCCTTGTAACGTGTTATAATCTTTGATATTCTGTACCTCGTGCTTTTACGCCACTAGCAAAAAAGAGCCTGTTTTAGATTCTTTATATATATAAAGAATTATTTATTTAGTTATTTATTTACTTTAGAAATTGTAAAGTAAAATGTGAGCTTTAAAAATTAGAGTGCAAAATATATATTTATGATCGAGTGCTAAAAGTGGCTGTTTATTGCACGCGACATGAAAATTTTCTAGTTGAGTCGTAGGCCGAGTTTGATCTAATTTCCACGGCACGGACCCATAAACGACTTCTTACGCCCTTAGTACATAAAAAACTGACTGTGATGCTATTTTAGTATTCTATGATGCTCATTTGTTTTCTCTTGTAATAAATGTTGGTAGTTTGGATGAAACCCTACAACTTTCGTATTTAGTTACTTTAATAATAAACCCAATAGGTGGTTGTCAAAATAACACGAACACCCGGTACATGTGTATGGCATAAGAGGCTTCAAACTTACGTACTTATGCTTGACAAAACTATTACAAAAAAATTAAGAAAGAATAATCTTATTATTTATATTGGAATGGTCTTCGGCATCAAGATAAAGGAGGCTAAAGGTAATGAATGAATTGGAATATCATTTATAAAATTAATTTGTACATTTTCAGGTTGAATGAATTTTTTTCTTTAGTATAGATCAACGTTTCAAAGAGCGATCTATAAAACGAAGGTTTAGCCCCACGTTTTCTCTTTTTTCTATGATTTGTCGTACGTGGTACTTTAATCGTAGATCTAGATGAGCCTATTATTGGTAAATGACTGCCTGCAGTAGCTAAGTACGAATTGAACAAAATTGTTCAGACGTTGTGAGCAATACTTTATTATATTGGAAAAAGTACTATACATTTCATTCTGATTAAGCAATAAGCTTATGAATTCTTTAAACTTCACCAAAATCGCTGGTTTCCCCTATAACTGCTTGCTGGATTTAAATTTTTAGAAGTATGCGCATCAGCAAACGTTGATGTGAATACAGATATGGTAGCTGTGTGTGTTGATGCTTTATAGAATAAAACTAGCATGCAATTTTCATCACCAAAGAAAGGCAAGTTTACTCATTAAATGATATAAAATATTCTGTAGTTGTGGCCGGCAAGGTCTAATTAGATAGTGCCTAGAAACTCTTGTCTCCTATACAGGCACTACACTTTGAAATCTGACACTGATCTCGGCGCTCAGCTTCACGTCGTCCTTTAGCCTAATCAGAACACTATAATTGGTTGAAGAACCTGAGAGACTGGTTTGAACCCCCTTCGACAGCTGTTTAGAAGAGCCATGAACAAGAGAGTGACGGCTATGATGATAGCCAAGTAAAGAAAGCTAGAATATTTTTTCTTTTCAGATTGCTGTTTTATTTGGTGGAAATTAGTGGTAAATTTACGTTTTGTCCATTGCAATCAGTTGATCCAAAAAGCGCTCTCCTTCCATCTCTTGAGTTATTTCTTCGAAATGTGACTTTCAATATTGACGCAGAGCTTTCAACGATTTGGAAATCTATAACGCAGCAATTTTTCTCATGTCCAGTTTCACATATACCCCACGAAACGCTGATTTAAAAAAATCAATAGAGTATCTTTGTTTTAGAAAAAACTAGCTATTTTTAAAATCGAGTTATTTATATGTTCAGGGTGGCACAAATACATTAGATTTTTAGACGTTTCTCGCTTAAAGACCAACAACTTAATCCCCTTTAAATACAGTAACCACTTCTGTATGGTAGAACAAGGCTGATACTTATCAACTTCATAATTTCTTACATTTCTAGCTCCTTATATAAAGGTGCTTTGGGAGAGAACACAGTGCTCGTGTCTTTTTTTTTAATAAAACTAGATATATTTTATTTCAAATATTTGAAAGATAGTGGCATGTAGATAGTGTTTATGTATTTCACCTGTTTGGTTCAAGGTAGATTGTCTATCAATAAATTTTGAAAATAATTTATGCGTCACAACTAGTGATACTAATGACACTGCAATGCTGGCAGAAGCCGTTTTTTCTCCGGCCCAGTTTCGAAAACTGTAAACAATCTTGAAGGGGTAAAACAGGAATGACGGAGTAGGCCCAATAAATCTCAACGAGGAGTCTGATATTCCCCGGAAAAATGCGAGAGAACCCGGAAATTATTTAATAAAGCTCCGTCTGCAGACTCAAAAATTAGGGAGCAACGTGGGGTTTAGTTGCTCTCGTGATCGCCAGCAATATCAATTATCTGCGTACAATTTGACATTCAACTGCGATGATTTCTTCTGCTGCGTGCTAGGAGCGCGTGACCCATTTACTAACTCGTGATTTAGTGAGGATGCGAGAAGGCAGATCCAGAGAAAGGACATCTTGAAACCTCCAGTCGAACAAGAAAGTCGTTCTGGTGATCAGCGCTGAAAATCGGCAGCAAACGCATGACGCGACGCCTTCGAAAAGTGGCCATAAATTTATGCCCAACATAAACCTGTTATACTTATTTCTGTCTGCTGACATTGCTGGCGGGAATTACACAACCCCATCTAAATTTATGGCACGTGTTTGCTTGGCTGCGGCGATTTGGTGATTCCATTCTTTCAGGCAATGGCATTAATTAGAAAAAAATATTTAACTTTTAAAAGCAAAGTATATTGATAAATAGATGGAAGATATTAAACTGTCAATTTTATTTTGAGACGTCAGGTTGAAGGATTTTGTAGAAAAGGAGTAAAATGGGTCATAATCTCATAATGTACCTTTAAATGAATGGATTGAAGAATCAGAATATTAATCAATACGGAAACGACTTTAAAGCATATTTTGCCGTGAAGAAATGATTTTAAAGACGGAAGGAATGTGAGAGATCCATTTCTGGGAAAATGAAACCTGTACGTGAACTGATATAAGAAAATCTTATACGAAGCCATATTCCAAATGATGAAATGCCAATCAAGAGCGAATGCTAACATCAAATTATTTTTAAATCCGTTCTGGAGAAAATGGTGATTACAATGATAATGACGGCTGCACTCGCCCGAAAAGCATCGAACGTTAGAACATGTAGAAAAAGCCGTGGCTTCCCTTTCTTGGAGTAAAGAATATGTAATTATGAATGACCATAGAAAACACTATTACTAATAATCTTTGAATACAAAACTCACAATTTTTTGACTAGGTGATTACAATGGATGGTACTTGAATTTGCATAGGAACATATCAAATGTAAGAACACTGAGGGCTTTTATTTTCTGGAATAGAAAGTGTAATTATGACTGACTCTTGAAAACATGGATAGGAGTGACTGGGCCATATCACTCAAATTTACTAGTAAACAACATAGACAATGTAGAAAATGGACAATTTTTAAAAATGTGTCGTATTTTCGTTGAACGTCTTACAAGCTCGGAGTTCGTAAATTTGAAATATTTTTCTTATTTTCTATGTCTTGTACCAATCCATTATTTTCCAAATGCAATACAGCATCTAGAGAAAATGTGCAACTATTAGTGTAATCAAAATATGAGGTTTTCTTATTCTTAATAATGATAGCACTCTAATGGGTTGAAACAGCCATCAAATAAATAAAAAGACTGCACGAACTGATGGAAAGATCATTGAGCTAAGAGAAGGGTTATTCAGCCGCTGTCTGGATGAAAGCGGTATACTTGATGCATGGAACTTTTTTGTAATATTAATTTTTTAAGAAAGAAATTACGACGACCTACAACATGTAATGGGGCGTGAAGGTAACCCCTCACCTGAATACGTTAAATTCAAAAAAGACGTCTCATTCCCCTTCGTATTTGAATAATAATTTGCCCTTGTTTTCCGATTTTCTAGCTCAGTAAATGTTAAATTCTCAAATAACCTAGTAGTGGTTGCCAGCGATCACCATTCGCAAAAAAAAAACAGAAAGCTGGTCGACCCCTGTGTTCGGGGGCTGAAACTGACTCAAACAACATACATAAGAAAAGCCAATTTGATTACACTGATCTATTGACTTTAAACCGCAATTGAAGCAGAAGAAATTAGGATTACATTCTAAAACAACCTACATGCGAGATAGCTTAGTCTACTCGTCTACTACTTAGTGTAATTTAAACACATTCATAAAAAACAAAAAAATATGTGGCAATAATTATCTTTAAAAACGAAAATTCCAAAAATGTCTTTAGACGCGCACCATCTAAAACCGCTCGAAACCGATACTTATTTGAGTTCGACCCTGTTCATATCCGCGTGCATTAAAACCGGAGGCGATTTAAAGACGCACGAATATTCTTTAAACAGCTGGAAGCGATTGTTTATTGCTTCAAACTACAAACAATGTGCCTGCGGAGTGCTTAGTCACATATTCAGTTAGCCTCGGTCATCCACTCTTGAAAGGCGTGATGCGTGGAAAATTACCACATTTGATGCTTGGAATTCCAAGTTGCTGGCAAGCACTCTAATGACTGCTAACGTTACGCCTCGAATGTACTTGTGGTACCAAATTACTCACTGCAGGTTTCACGCCGCTTCTATGTATTTCGCCTTAGGGCAAATTTACACAATACACACAGGAGTCACAAGAATGTGCATCTGTCATTTGCAGCTAGGCTAATACTAAGGTTAAACTTGAAAATTCCAGGAAAAGATGAGTCAAAGTTGAAAATTTCCTTGTCTTGTAGACAGGCTATGGCGTTGCGTTTTAACGCTGGCACAGCCGAAATCAAGAATTGCTATTCACTCACAGCACAAGTTCGGCTTCGCGCACACATTATATTAAAATAATTAGTTAAATCTAATTAACAATAAAAAGCACATAAACATATGTATTGTTATGGTTTTGCCACAGGTGCTTAAAATCAGATTAATAAGCATACAATATTAAAAATTACAAAGATGAATTTAAGTATGAAATGCATATTAAAATTATTAAAATGTATTTGGTAAAGAAAGGAAATAGAATTTAAAATTCAATTGAATGTAGCTACATAAGAAACGGTAGGATTTTAATATAATTTAATTTATCTGAAATAAAGAAGGGAATTAATGCAAATACTTTTTCGAGATATACCATTTAACTTAGTGGGTATTAGACAAATATAATAAAGTTTTATAGTGTGTTGGACTATAAAATATATGCTAAACTAAATCACTAAGGAGATTTATTATTATTTAGAAATATTTAATTTAATTTGATAAAAGAATATGTAATACAAGTTGTAAGCGGTTAAAAATTATGAAAATTATGAAAACTCTTTATAAAAGTTTTAAAAAGCTCTTTGGAATATAAAAGGGTAGTAAATTGAAAACATTGGTGTGGTAAAAATAAAAGTAAAATGTTAAAAGGATAAAAGATGTGCAGACTATATGGATGAAGATAAGGGATGTGTTGAGAATACCAAAGTAATACAGTTATAATCTACAAAAGCAAATTTCTGGAAGGGGATGCTGAACTAAGTTTATTGTCAAATTACGTTGCATCATCTGACTTGGATGACAAGGAATGCTTTTTACTGGAAGTGGCTTACATCGAAATCATTAGCAGGGTGAGCGTTTTATAGGGTGGATAGGAGATTTTTATCTAAAGGAGTTCTAATTTGACAAGCTTGTCACTGAATTGACATCTTATAACTGCATCTAGTCGAGGTTCGTGATACCAGGTCGTTGGAGGCTTGAGGATTTTTGGTAGGAAGACGTGGATGGTGTTTGCTGCTGGCATTGCTGCTAGAGAAGGTTGGTAGGTGCCTTGGAATTGGTTTGGAAGTTGGGAGATCTTGGTGAGGTTGCTGGATGCGTCGGGCTTGGTAGAGAAGAGTGTCGAGTCCAATAACAGGTGACAAAATACAGGTATTTAAAAAAAGACTGAAAGAAAATACAGAAAGAGTGAAGTAAGGTAATTTTAATTAAGGGAGTACTTACCAATTGATATTCTTGAATGACAAAAATGTAACGAGAAGGTATTTGTAATTAATTTTGCACTAAAATAATTTGAAGGGACAGGTGACAAAGTTGTCATAAAATAAGAAAATCAAATTTCGGTATAGAAGCAGTCTAGATTATATAGAATCCAACCTGTGTTTCAGTCGAGTGTTTTTCTACCGCAGCTAGCAAATGAGTTAATTAAAATTAATTTTTAAAAAGAATTAAATGAGAATAAACTAAAGCAAAGTGTAAGTCAATTATAACATAACATAGGCGTTACAACGTAGAGTCATCACTACAATATTTAAATATAAAGATGAACACTACAGGCAAGGAATAATTATAAACAGCGTTATATATTCCATCCCAGGACATACGCCTCCCCAGTTTGTCGCCAGTTTGTGCGATCAGCGGTTGTTCCTATCCACTGAGTTCCGGCTAATTTGGTAATATCATCCTTCCATCTTAACGATTTAGATTTCTTGCCTCTCCCATATTCGTTGGAGCAGACTGACGTTTTTCGTCAGTGTGGTATTCCGAGCGTTTCGCTCGACTCACCTGGGGACATTTTTCCGGAATCGACATTTTTCATTAAGTGTGCTGGGGGTTGTTAGCTGATACTCTACCAGGCTGTCCATTGCAGGTTGGTAGAGGGTTTGGAGATAGTAGAAGCGATATATTCAGAAGTGGGTAGGATTTAAGTTGGGACGTGGTTCCCTCTTAGGTAATAGGAGGCAGGAGAGAACCACGGCTAGCGTGGACAAGATCGCTTCCCTGAAGTAAACGTATCCTCTACTGAGTTCGTAGAGGCGGGTTTACCCGCTACCGTAAGGAGGAATAGCTTTATTTGAAACACTATTCTCACATATGTGGGTCAATTTTTATTTATATTTAAAGTGTAAACCCTAAGATTATATGTGAAATACGATATTTGATAAATGGTCACCTCGGCTTCTGTGACAAGTGGTCATCTGTTGCATCACGTTTTCGAATAGTTCCAGATTTATTTAACTCCAGCATTGAATTCGAGGGCTTGAATTATTTGTGGATTATTAGCGTAAACTTTGCCCTGCAGGTAGTCCTAAAGGTGAAAGAAAAAAATAAAGCTGTTGTTACTCTGAGTTGATGTAACGTATATCTTTCCAGTTTCTTCAAATATAACATAATTTTTACTTGGTAGCTGTATAGAAATCGCAGCCTTATGATTGACAGTTAAAAATTCTGCGCAATCTAAAATAAAGCACCTTATTGGAATACCTTATACACCATAAACCCCTAACGGGAATTCTAACAAACGGAATTACAAACCGATTAGACACCTCCCAATCAGAGGAGCAGACGGATTTTAGACGGCACTATACCACCATGGAATGAGAAATAAGCACTAGTTAATACACTTGAAGAGAGGCCGAATTGACAGCAGAAAGTTACAGCAACTGTTTGCATTTGAACCAATAAAACCAATACAGATCAATCCAGGTATATGATAGGGAGACAGCATCTTTCCCAAAATATATTACAATTCACTGGAAGATATTTTTCAACGGTTTGAAATAGAGACTACAGAAATAAACAGAAATGGAAAATACTCAAGTAACCTACCGTTCAGCGCCGACACTGTTCAAGATGGAAGACCTAAGTGTGATTATATCAGAGTTACAAGACTATCGGCCTATAAATAAATATATGTCAGAACAAGGGGACTACCCCCTCAGGGCGTGACCACTTATAGTTTACACACTAAATAAGTCAGGTAGTCAGCACAGTTTACTGGTATAAAACTAAAATAAACAATAAATAGCCAGCAATGGTGAAGCGAACATAACTAACAATAAGGGTTGGAACGGTAATGGTCCGACGCTCGCAAAACCACCCAACATCTTCGCTTTTCTGTACCAGATTGCCCTCATCTCCAAAACGCTACTTCATTGTTTGGGCTTTTGCAGGCGCCATTCCATTCGATAGGAAATTGTCTATCGCGTTCCTTCTGCGAATTCATTAAACAAAACAATTTAAACGAAACATAACATAACTCATAGGCAGATACATTAGTCCCAATATCTACGGCGCCGACATATATCTAAAATCAAAATTATCTCACAGATGGAAGATGCTGTGCCGGTTGACTATGATCCAACCAACCATATAGAAGTTGCGGATGAATAGACATTTGGGACAAAAATGCTACGAAGTAAAGATTGACAAACAGTACAAGCGGAAAGAAAAATCCAGATCAGATTTACCTCAATATTTAAAAACGAAAGCTTTCAATAAGTGCGTTCTGCGAAAACTGGGGTTTAAAAATATAAGACTCGCCCAAACATATAAGGGAAGATTCATGCTCGGAATGAGATTAAACAACTGCATTGGGAATAAAAAAAGAATAACAGACGTTCCAGAACGCATCGTAAAGCGTAAGTGGCAATGCGCAGATTATATGACGAGAGCATTTGATGATAGTGACAAGTGACAAGCACTGGAAACAGACCCAAAACACAATAAAGAGATAATATTCAAAAAGTGGCAGGAATTCAATAAACGGGAAGAACAGCACGCCACGAAGAGTACATTGGGGAAGCTTATGTTCAGAGACGGAACACCTAAACATTGGTTATGGTGATAGTGTACTTAGTGTTGGGTTATGATAAAATATGTGATGTATTTTTAGGGTAGTAAGGTTTATAGTTTAGCGATTTTTTGCTAATGCTTTTAACTAAGTTGATATGAAAGCTTATATAAGTGACTTTGATCCAATCAAGTACTTTTAGAGAAAACTATACGAAATACTATGAAAAATTAGTATTGGAAGACTATTACCTAGAAAACGTATATTATCCTTGTGTCAACAGTCATTTCAGCCATTTTAGGGGCAGGTATAAATAACTATTATAACAGTAGTTTTATAGCTGCGATATGCGAGTAGGATATCTTCCATGGGAATTAAATGCCGGTAGATATTTAAAAAAAAATCTGAATAAAATATAAGACCACATTTAATGATTATGGAAGCCAATATGATGGATTGTCTCTTTTGATTTGTATGTATCGGATGTTAAACTAAATGATTGGAATTATAATTTTGCTTCCGAAAAATTTGCCTACTATTCTTACAAATTTATTTTTGTAGTAACCTCTCAATCAATGGGTTCCGATCTGCCATTATATGAAAGGTCACATGAAACTACATAAACATCATAAAGACCGTAACCTCTTTAGGGTTAAAGGAAAGTCATAACATACTAACTCGAGAACGATACAGCCTATGAGAAAGGGTTAGTGCGCCAGTATGTGTAGAATAATAATGCAAAGAACTGAAGAGCTTTTAGGCTAGATTATTCATTTTTACGTATTTGTCGATTTATATTTGTGTTGCCAGTAATGAACGTTAAGCGTTCACCTAACTACGCTGTGAGATTGGTGTACTGTCAACGTTCGTGAACCGTCGAGCTTGAGGTCGCGAGTTCGAATCTCGGTCAGGGTAAGATTTTTGTCAATTATCGAAAGATGCGAATGCAAACTTCTATCTCTCCTCACCTTTAAATCTGAAATGCCACATTATCAGCGCTGTTTTCTCAATTTGTACTTCCCAATAGTGGTATTGATACATTACTGACTTGATCTTAAACAGATCTTCTTAGACTAGACAATTATTAGTTTTCGTTTTCTTTGCGAATTTGCTTATGCCCAAGTCGTGGCACATATGGCGGCATCTAACATAATATGATAACGTTTATACTACATTGGACGCACCGTTTAACAAATTAGATGTGCTTCAAGCTTTTCTTCCAAGTAAATCAATTTTATTACAGGAAAAGGGGTGCCAAATTTACACTACCGACGCTTTTTACAAAAGAAATATTCTGGAAATAATGTCTTGATCGTGCTCAGTTAAAATATTCTTGTTGTACATTCTTCTTTCAAAGGACACTCTGTGAGACGTTTTTCCAAATGCGAACATATGAATTGTTTGACCGTGTTACAGTAGCTTTTAAGCTCCAGTAAAAAGATACGTTTGACTTCGTATCTTTTAATGCTATTGCATTCTATTCCTGAAAATCAGTTTCTAAAAATGTTCTTTAATTAATATTTGTAATGTTGTAGTGTGGCGAAGTACAAAAATATATGAACTATAAAACGCTACGAAAAACTACAACAAACAACGGACGAGAGGGGAAGAAAGAAAAGAAGGAAAAGCCTGAAAATAATTTTGACAGAGCAAGCATTAGAGCATTAGACCACGTGACGGCAGATTCTGAAGTAATCAGATGGGCGTAGCAATTCACCAAACCGATAAGCCTAATCTGTCCCAAAATCGAAAATTTTTTCGAGAGTAAATTAGCTCCTGGTGTGTCAACACCAGAAAATTTCGTAGCAACTCGTCGCAGAACTTCAGAAGTAAAATTAAGAGTCTTTAACATTTTCTGAATAGAAATGGAGGCCGGAAAAATGCCCCCCCCCCCCCGCTAAAACTTAGTATGGGAAGTTTTCTAAAGAAAAGAATGCCAATCGCGAATTGGAGTGTCATTAGAAATTGTTTAGGCGACCGAAAATATACGATGATATACGAAGTTGCCGAATCTACAGTAACGCCGCGCCGGGTGGAAATTCGAAGTAACATTTTCGGACTGTAACAACTGTAATCGTCATTGAGCAAACGTAACAATATCTTAGGATATATTTTACAATATGGTGTGGAAAATATTTAAATCATCATAAACGTATACATATAAAGTTGCAAATACTAAATTGTTTATTCACACTGCAGCAATCGTTTGTTATTTGCATAGACAGCGATGGACTTGTAAGTAATAAAAAAGTTGTTATATAGTGTGTTTAAGATTAAATAGTACAGCTTCGTAATTTCATAAATTGTAAGAGATGGGGACGAAGTAAAAAGAGAGAAAAGGCTAGGATAGTGAAAGCTGTGGCTTATTAATAAATATTTTGATTAGTTCGCACTAGTAGTTCAAAAGCATTTTAGATTTTTATAAAAGTATATTAATGCTAGCTTTTCAGCCGATCACATATGTGGCCTGATTCTTATTAAATTGTATTTTGAAATTCAATTGTATATGAAAACTAGGAATAGTTCCTAATTTATGAATACAACTACACTTATGCCTAAATTAAATATCAAACGTAACATTTGATTTTTAGTGACTTAATAGTTGTATTCATAAATTAGAAACTATTTCATAGCCATACTAGATGTAACTAATTTTTTATAATACTATACATAAGTAGGATAGCATAGTTGGGAAAGCGCTAAGCTGGCATTAAGCAAGTCCTCTTTTCGAATCCCGCGGGGTCGGCATTTTTCCGCATCCTTGGCGATTGGAATCGGGCTCGGTGAGAACATTCATAGCTGGGCACCAAATTAACTGTGTTATACGTACTCAAAACCACATACCTAAGAGATAGAGTAACAAGGTCAACACATCACAAAGACACAGGTCTATTCAGACTAGTGGTAGCGGCGCGGCAGCGGTGCGGTAGTGGTTTGGTAGCGGCGCGGTTTCTGGACAGTTTTTAGACTAGTAGGTATTCATACTGAGCGCGGAGTTCGACGGTGAGTTTATTTGCAAGCGGCGTTCAGAGGCGTGCAGGTCGATAATAAGTTAAAAAAAAATGTTTACAAGTAGTACAGAGAGTTCCTATGCAGAGTGGCCGATTTGACTGAAAATTGAGTCTGCCATTACTCTTAATTCTAAACAACTTTTCTTAACACTTTTTTTGTTATCTCTGCTAATAAAGGTAGTTTACTCCTAGAAGTTTGTTTTAAACATAATTCTAAAAACACCCTGTATATTAATTAATTTCCTTGACTTTCTCAAAATCTTGGTTTGAGAACAAGCAGGAACGATTCCTAGAATATTAACACCTAACTCGAAAATGTTTTGTCATTTACATCTTATGTGAACCCAATCCGCGGACACACTGTGTATTATAAAGTAAAAACTATTACAAATATTGAACTTAAAACAATCATTTTTATTGGTTAATAAAGAATAACGCAAACACACATAATCCTTTATCTAATAGACTTTGTCTGTCCGGGACGCTGTTTCAGCAGCCAAACCGTAAGAGAAAGAAAAAAAAGTTATGAAAGTTATATATTTGGAATGGTCATGTCAGGTCAGGAACCGAATTTCAGTCACGTGACACTTCGGGTTTTCGAGAAATCACGTGATTTTCGTCCGTCCGGGACGCTGGTCCGTCCGGAACGCTGTTTCAGCAGCCAAACCGTAAGAGATAGAGAAAATGTTATTAAAGTTATATGTTTGGAATGGTCATGTCAGGTCAGGAACCGAATTTCAGTCACGTGACACTTCCGGTTTTCGAGAAATCACGTGATTTCCGTCCGTCCGGGACGCTGGTCCGTCCGGAACGCTGTTTCAGCAGCCAAACCGTAAGAGATAGAGAAAATGTTATTAAAGTTATATGTTTGGAATGGTCATGTCAGGTCAGGAACCGAATTTCAGTCACGTGACACTTCGGGTTTTCGAGAAATCACGTGATTTTCGTCCGTCCGGGACGCTGGTCCGTCCGGAACGCTGTTTCAGCAGCCAAACCGTAAGAGATAGAGAAAATGTTATTAAAGTTATATGTTTGGAATGGTCATGTCAGGTCAGGAACCGAATTTCAGTCACGTGACACTTCCGGTTTTCGAGAAATCACGTGATTTCCGTCCGTCCGGGACGCTGGTCCGTCCGGAACGCTGTTTCAGCAGCCAAACCGTAAGAGATAGAGAAAATGTTATTAAAGTTATATGTTTGGAATGGTCATGTCAGGTCAGGAACAGAATTTCAGTCACGTGACACTTCCGGTTTTCGAGAAATCACGTGATTTCCGTCCGTCCGGGACGCTGGTCCGTCCGGAACGCTGTTTCAGCAGCCAAACCGTAAGAGATAGAGAAAAAAGTTATGAGTTTCATATTTGACAATTCGCAGAACAAATTATTTTTCACGCTGTTAAATATTTATTACTAATAGCATAATTTGAAAATAAACTGTTTCGTCAATGATTTACGTATTTAAAAATAAAAAATGGGAGTACTCATTCCGCCCCAATTAAATCAATTATACAATCATAAGGATAAAAATATACATTGTTTATCTGTAAAAAATAACCTCATTCTTCTATTTTTAGTTCATCAAATAATTAACTGTTTAAAAACGTCTGAAGAAGTTAGTTTTAAATGCAAACGAAACGCGAGTAAAAATTAATTTGATTGAACAATTTAGCTGCATAGTTAATTTCCAAACCCAAAATGTTTTGTTGCTCTTCCATGTTGTAGCACAATCACATCTGCCTGCAACTACGGACGGTACTGAACTGTATATTTCACTCTAAATTATTATGGTTGTGTTTTTATATAACCGCGCTGTTTCTTCAAAAAATCGCTCCCGGATCGATCGAAATCGCTCCGTCAGCCTACCGCCCTATCCCTGCCGGCTTGCCGCTACCTCTCCGCTTCCGCGACGCTTGTTAGTCTGAATCATATCATTTAAAAACGTGCAGAGCGATTGCTGAGCGGTTTCAGAACCGCTCCGCTACCGCGCTGCCACCGCACCGCTACCGCCAGTCTGAATCTACCTTTTAATCCGAATTCGGTACAAGTCGAGTATTGTATCGCCAGACGCAAGCGTATCAAGAACCAGGCTCTACATCGCAAGGTAAATGAGCTTACAGATAATACATACATACACAATACACAAACGCATATGCTTATTATTGCGTTATGAAGGAGACGGTCACGACACGACCGATTGCTGACGAATAGTGCCCGATTGGTGACGTTGAAAACGTGACAAACGCAGACATGCAGACAGATATAGCACCCGTGTATATAAGAATTTTAGAACGCTATTCTATTCGTACTTTAACTGTGAGCTTTGAAAATAACTGGTCTTTTTCCGTTTTATTTATGTAAAGCTTATTGGATTTATTCTTTGAATCCGAGCTATAAGTAAGGAATAATTTTTAGATAATACGATGTGATTTTTTAACGGAAACGAAGACCACCGCCATGACTATTCAACAGTAATCGTATACTTTAAAGTATTTTATATGTATTATTTGATTGTACTACAGTTTTGGAACACTCTTGTGGTTCTCGCTTTTTCAACTGTCTTTTCAAAATTGTACGTGACAGATAATTTATCAATTTTTTTGTAAAGTTTGTGGCGCTGTAATTCTTGCATTAAAATATTCCATTTTTGAACACTCCTAGTCGTACCGCTGGCACCCTGAAACACAACTGTCTTTTACACACTATTTCCATCGCGTGCGCATTTTGCGGACCAACCTAAAGTCGCTGAAGTGTGTATATGCTGGAGGCTAGGCTCAGATGCTGCATTTGCTCAATTGCCGAAATGAATTTTAGCCCCAATGTTTTATGGGATATATTGTAAGGGACTGGGCAATTTCAACCTGCGCCACGAAGCACCGACCTTCGTAGCTATATTTAGTAACGCGCTAATTTGTGCCTTCTTTTTGTATCGTAAAACATTTATTCTGTATCTATTGGCTTCCATTTTTGGTAAGAATAAAGCCTGCATTATATACAAATTATTACTTGCATCTATTATTAAGTTAAATACAAAATAAACAAAATTTTATTTTTTAATGTGCTCACCCTGTTTATAGTTGTTTGAAATTTTCTCGGGTTCATGCCAGGTAGATATATGTGTAAGCAAAATATTGTCTTCCTCCGACAAATCGTTTTTGAGTTATACCGCAACAGGCAGACAAACAAACAGACAGACAGACAGACATACGGAATCGGAAAAACCTGTTTTTTGTCATCTAGGGACCCTGAAACGTGAAGATCTGGAGAATTCTCGAAACGTGATTTTTTCGCGATTACAATACTACAATACTTCCTTCGTCTTTTAGACGAGGGAAGTAAAAAAATTAATTCGAATTCGAGGCTATACGTCGAAAGCAAAATAATGTAGGAACTTATAGCGTAGTTTTATGCTTTTATGTACCGTTTTTCGAACGAAAAAGCTGTTTAAGATTTTAACAATTCGAATCTAAATATTGTTTAGAATTTTCTTCATGCCACCCGAATATTTTTAGTGGTTTTCTATCTCTTTAACTATAATGATTAAGGAGCTATCCTGTAAGACAGAAGAGTTATAAACACTTTCTACATGTCGCTTCGAATGTGATCGCGAGCATTTGTTACAAATTCCAGGTACTCGAAAAATCGGTGAACCCAGCCCGGGTGCTTGCTCGGCGTATTTTTCTGCCGCAGCGCTAAATCATTAAGGGCAGCAAATCGGCGCCGCTTGCAACACGAGTTTCCGACGAAACGTGGAAATATCGGCCGGCAATGGCTGCCATTTGTTGTGCACTCGGGGGATCCCGCGAATCAGCTATGCAGCTGTCAGGGAGGGCAGGAGGCCTGTAGTAAACAGTAGTAACAACGCGTAGGCGGCGTGTTTTTTGCTGGGTCTCACGCTCTTGGGGATGCTATCGATCCGGTGGCGTATCCGGCAACTCGGCCCGCACCTTCGCCCTGCAGATGCCAGGTACACGCGAATCTATCCTTGCTCCACAGATTAATTGTTAATGTTTATGCCTAATTTGGGCGTGCTCCGATGTGATTAATTCGATGGGAAGTCGCTGATGCCTTCGGGCACGTCCTTGGGCTCGTGAAGGGGCAGCGATCACGTGGCAGGGATCAATTAACCAACAGGCATCCCAGGAATCGCTGCAGAGATGAGGAGCGTGGAAGCTCTCCGTTTTGAATTCTTTCGTGAGGCAAAATCTAACCTGTTGAAGCCCAAGCACCTGTCAGTGAAAAATAGCTGCAGGATTTGCTGAGTCAGCTGTCCGTATGACCTGCGCTTGTGGAGTTGTCCTGTTCTCATTTTGGCTGAAACTGAATTACGCAGCGATAAACTCAGCGCAGATAGTAGTGTTCATGTTGGTAGTATACGGAAATTCCTTTATTGTTGGTTTCTAGATTTGACTTTTATGTGCAGTAAACGCTGGGTAGCATGCAGGGTTTAACCACGAGTATATTCCCTTATATTAACCCATTTTAGCGATTAAAGATTTGTATACTAATCTCTATAAAGTTAATTTGTTTATAAATCGGTTGTAATTAAGGCAAGGAGACAGAATATCTTCAATAATATTCAGGGGCGGCCTACGAGTTTATCTAGGTGGTGCGAGATCTTGATATGGCGCCTCCACAATGACTGTTGGAATGGCTATCATTTTGGTTAGGAAAAAATACAACTGTGTTACCTGTAAAAACGGACAGTTGTAACAAAATAAATTATAACATCAAATCTTTAGCTGGAAAAATATCTATTAGGTCCTGAATAATATAACGGTATAGTGGTCGTAGTTCTAATACAAAATAAAGGACCAATCGGTACAATTACAACATTAATGAATGGGCTGTTAAAATACGTGACTTAAAATATCTCGCTACAGCCACTCGAGGTAGTTATACTGAAGCACACAGCAAATCACTAAAAAAACACCATATACCCAATGTAATTATATTATATAAATACCATTATATTTAATAGATTAAGTATGTGTATGTATCCCAGTCAAATAATAATTCAAATGAGGAAATATTGTAGGTAAAGTTACTTAGTAATCTGACAAATTGATAATAGCATGCGAGTTTCTAATATTAAAATTACGATTATTTTATACAGTAGGTATGTGAGAATTCTCAAATAGCCGTTACGAACTCAATCATGCCTATCAAACCAATTTTAGATATCATTTTTACATACTTTTTACAAATAGTAGGTAGCTTCCAACAAGTTACATTTTTAATTATTTACGTTATTCTGTCAGCGCAGACATTAACACAATTCAAGATAATATGTAGAGCGTGTGGCTGGCTGGTAAAGTGCTTGCGCCAGCAGTCGGCAGGTAGTGGGTTCGAGCCCCACACCCGGACATTGGTAACATCGAACGCTCTCCGGCCATCATACGAACATCTTTGGTGGTCGTGACCCCTGTGAGGGCATTCTTCCCTAATTCAAGGGGTTAGGCTAGCCACCGGCCGCGGCCGCGGCTTAAGATGGCATATAAAACCGCACTCAGTGTGTGGAAGTAACAAGTTCTCAGCCTATATTAAGAGGAAGAAGAAGAAGAAGAAAGATAATAAACTGTTAAGCATTCAGTAATGACTTTATATGACCAGTAAGCATATAACCTTTAAAACTGACGTCTTCTTCAAAAGCAGAGCACCGGGCTAGACCAAGAACCGGAGATATCACCAACAGCTAGAACTTGCAGCTGGTTCTGTGCTCAGAATAAATTCATACGCAAATGTATGACAGCACCGAAGAACATCCAAAAAGATAGACGAAGTTAATGTATTTGATAAATACAGCTGAATAGATCCAACTGATTAAGCAATCCAATAAAGCCAACTGATAAAGCTACAGAGAAACAATTATTAAGTACTTTAACTCTATGCCATAAAATTGACTTATTCTTTAGTTATTATTCAAGCTTATAAGTGTAAACATTTAAATGTCAATCTAGGATGACACCATGCCCCTAAAGACATCACTACCCAAACACATTGTAACCAATTGATACACAAACTGAAAAAACTTAAAGTAAATATGCTTAGAAAATTGACTATACAATATGTTTATAAATGTCCATGAACAACTACCTAGCCCTTGTTTTTCTTTGTAAAAATTGCCGGTAGCGTCAAAATCCCATAAGAATTTCTGAATGTTAATAAAATAAGCCCTTCGTTTATTAATGTTGTCATATTGTTATTATTATTATTATTATTATTATTTAACAATTAATAAGAGCAAAAGCCAAAGGCTCGTAATGCTCAAAATTACATGAGGAAACTTAATTACTATGGATAAACACTAAATTAATATATTTTACATAACGTGCACACGAAAGAAGGTAATACATATAAGAAAACCAATTTACGGATTTACTACATATACAATACTGTCCAAACGGTTTTTAAAATTATTAATTGATGTAGCAGATACAACTGAATTATTCAAGGAATTCCACTGCGCAAAAACACATTTGTTAGGAAGAATTCTCTGACACACCGATGAAATTTTTCACGTTGTAATTTATATACGTGGCCACGAAGACGAGGATCTCTGTTCAGATCATAAAAGCTTGGTAAAATATGAAACAAATCACCCACTATGATACGGTATGTTAAAATGAGATCACCACGTTTACGTCGATCTTCAAGGGTCGTTAGATTTAAGGCGTTCCGTCGGGACTAATTTTTCTATCTAGAAATTAACTTTTACCAACAAATCAGTGATCTTGGTTCGCAACTATCTCAATAAGAAAATGTGCGAGTTTTAGGACAAAGGTCTCAATCTGTTTTACTATTAAGGAGTTGCACTATAGTGGCGAAACTATAGGAATAGAAAAGACTTCAAGCAATATAAACAGGAACGCTGGCTTTCTTCTTCTTTCTTCTTCTTATCAGTTTTCATTCGTCCATTTTCGGACAAAGGCCCTCTAATAATATCCAAGCCCAATTATGAGCCCTACTTCTCCATGCCAGTATCGCGGTTTGATGTCATCGGCCCATCTCAGTTGTTCTCTGCTTTTGCCTATGCTAGTTGCCTGTGGCCTCCATTTTTTGTGGCCACAAAATTTAGATTTGAGCGAAGTTATATGCTCGACAACCTCTTTAACTTTGTTTTTTCGTCGGATACACTTATTCCTTTTCCGATTGCTCAGCCTTATATTCAGCGCTATTCACTCCATATTTCTCCGTATCTTGGCAATTTTCTTCATATTTAATTTTGTTAAGATCGAAGTCTGAGCACTAAATGTAAGAACCCGCTGGACACACGGGTCGAATACTTGATTTCGTGGATGGAATGAATTTGTTGATTTTTCAGGGCAACTCTTTGATTTTGTTCATTAACCTTCTCCAAGCTATAATCGCCAGTTACTATGAGATCAGGTTTGGCTAAATTAAGCATGGCTTTAGTTTTAGATATCTTCACCTTATAACCCATCGTTTATGGGTCTCTTACAAGATCGTCAGCAAATCGTAGCTGGTTGAGACTTTAACCGTTAATAATAACAACTTTCTGTTCTTACTTCATTTTCTTAAATATATCTTCTAGTGCTGTCCCGAAAAGTTTTGAACCAATTGTATCGCCTTGCCTAACTCAGCATTTTCTATTGATTAAGTTTTATTTTTGTGTAGTTCACCTGTGGCGGCTACTTTTTCGTAGTGGTACATGTCAATTGTATGTATCTAGTCTAGAGTCAACTCGGCCGTTTTTCAAGTTTTTGTCGATTGCACAGTGTTCAACCGAATCGAACTGCTTTTCATAGTTAATGAGCATCAGGTTGTTGCAGGACGAACCCGACGCGACGTTATGACATGAAATGACTCAAATCGGAAAATTCTCGGATCAGTTGCTCCAATTACTTTACGATGGGTTGTAACAAAAGTTGCCGGTTCACTCAGTGGAGAAGGAAAGTTCTTTACTATCTTAATTAGGGCTAGGATCCGGTAAACGAAATAAAGATGTTAAATGCTAGACGCCACCACTTTACTAAATCAGGAAAAACACCGGTAGGCTCATCGAGAAAGTGGAAGCAATGGCTCAACCTTTCTGATCCAACCTTGGAAGTGCCTGATCGACGATCTACGAACAACTGGATCGGACTTACTTTAACTTGCACATCACAGAATAACACATGCAGAAAAGCACAACTACTTGAGAATGAACTGTATTAACATAGAAATATATATAGATAAACATCAAATGAAATACTCAATAGAGGTTAATGTTGTTAATTGTGCAATGTTCCATCTAAATACAGGCGGTAAACTTAACAGCAAACGATCTAAATGATCCAAAAACGGTAACAACTTCAATTCAACAACGTTAAGTTGAGTATAAACAAAAAAACTTGACGGTAAAGACGACAAAAACAGATAAAACGCTCGATTTCAACTCATCAACAACGCTGCTTAAAATGGCGACACTTCGATAATTACTTCACTACACATTATGCGCTTGTTAAAATTACTACAATATAACACAGTACCTTTTAGGGACTCAGCTTGCTACGGCGACGTTGTCCACCGAAGCTGCAGGTCGGATTCAAGAAAATGCAAAAAAAACTTGAAGAAACTGCGGGAGAAGGCATAGGGTGCGATATGTCAAGCGGATCTGGACGGTGTCAAGTCTCCAGAGGGCAAAACGAAAAACGTAACGATAGGCAAGGGTTACGGTATGATACATCTAGCTTCATTAACAACAATTAGCACAAAAGAGGTTCCCATTTAATGATCTGCCCAAGGTGTCGACTCGGAGCTTGCTCTCCGCGGTACGGGCATTCCTCCGCTAATAACTTGCACCACACGTCCCGTATATGACCAAAGCCTGATCGAAAAGACCCATTCAATTTAACCAATTTCGACATCTGCCGGCGAAGGCCAAGGCATCCGCCATAGCGGAACGAACTTTCACACTTGTCTTGTCGAAGTGAGGCGGTAGAATGCTGAAGCCAAAGGAATGCACGCTTGCATTATTTAATTTGTTCTTTGTCTAACACCTATACGAACGTAAGAATTGCGTCATGTTGGGCGAATTCTTCACCCAAAGCGGGTAAACCCCGGAAAACGACGGTCGACGCTGCGGCGCTGAAAAGCAATTAAACTACGAGAAGCCGACTTATGTCATCCATGCGGCAAGCAAACACATCTGAATTTAAATTGACGATTATAAAACACGCCGGGAAACGCCAATGAACGAGATTGGGTTTTGATTAAAAGCGGAAAAGCGCTAAATGCAAAAATTGTCCTTACAAGGTACAGCAGGATTTTATATTCACTTATTTTTTATCAGCTTTCTAATTTGTAAAAAGTGAGCAACTGATTTTTCGAAAGCTTATTAAAATTCTAGTTTCTTGGCGCATTTGTACGATTTTATAACTATTTAATATTATTATATCTAGTAAATGGTAAAGAACCCATCTGGTTCTTTAGAACAACGCATATTGGTTTTAATTTAATATAATTAAAGACACATCTAATACAGGGTGTATAACTTCAGCTAAAAGCTATAACCAGATATATATATATATATATATAGATGTGTAGTGCATACTTACAAATAAATGCAAGAGTTGAACTGTTGCACATTGACCTTTGAACTGTTTTATGAAAATACATGAGTTAACGTTATTGATTGGTAATTGTTGCCAAATAGTTAGCAAAAGTTTTAACTTGATTTTAATGTCTAGTACAACTATTCCGCCTCCTATTTTCAATATTTTATTGATGACGTTATCCGTTCCAGATGCTTTATTGTTTATTGTTTTTGTTAGGGCATATTCTGTATCATGTTCTTCGATAGGTTTTGGAAACTATCATTGATGATTTGTTGCTCGATTTTTTTTTAAATGTTGGGTTCCCTCTATATGAATAGAAGTCTTTATAGCACTGTTCTCTGGCGGGATTAGCTTACATCTAATTCCCTCTTTTTGTATTGCAATAACCTGCGTACGTCTATAGTTTTGCCCTCTGATACGTTTTTCGATTAATAAAAACTTTATTTTGGTATATATATATTATTTCTTTGTTAAGGTTAATGTTTAGTTTGGGGGTTTACGCTGTTATGGTTGTAGTTCTTTATAACTTGTGGTTTGTTTCAACAATACTCCTAACTAGACGATGGTCACTTCCAGTAGCGAATCTAGTAAGAACCGAAACGTGCGTCACAATTCCTTTGTGGCACAGATAATGTAGTCAACCTCGTTGTAGTGCATTCCGTTGAGAGATATTCCAGTCCACTTTCGATGTTTCGTTTTCTTAATAAGAGTATCCATGTCATAGAGGTTGCTTTGCTCTAAAAAATTGATCATCGTCTGACCTTTATAAATTCTTTCAACTAAACCGAATCGTTCTATCTTGTTTTCATTGTTTTCTTCCTTCTGTCTTAATTTTACGTTAAAATCTCATATATCTAAATTATATTTACAGTCATCCTGATTTAGAGCCTAAGTCATTTGACCATAAAATTATTCTACTTTTTTGTCCTATTTTTGTGATGTTGGTGAAAACATCTGTATAATTTTCAGATTTGTTTTAAGTATTGGTTTCAATGATATGTATGCTGCCCTACTAGATAGTGTTAAGTACTTCGTTACGTTGGCAGCTATTTTTTGTGTAACCAACTCCCCGATGTGGTCTATCTTCATCTCTTATATAATACAATCTCTGGTTGGTAGTTGCTATAGATTTCCACCTTAATCTTGTTAAGTATAGAGTAGCATTTATTAATTTAATGCCCCCCCCTGGATTCATGAAGTAGATTGGTGAATTAGTATGGGTTTCTGGACTAGTAGCCGTACTCACCTGGGGTATTCGCTCTTACTGTACGTCTTAGTGAGTGTGTTGTGGTCAAACTTACTCTGACCTTGGTTGCGCCACCAGTCCACTTTCTATCTTACAACTAGAAAGGCAGCTTTTCCCAAGCGATTGATGTTTCGTTAGTAGATAGCCTGTGGTTATGAGGTTTGTAATTAAGGTTTTTGATTTCCGTCCAACCCATCATATGTGATAGGCGATCTAGAGGTTGCAGCTCTCCCCTCCCTTTTCCGAGATATGCTTTTAGATTTAATAAAACTTGGACTTCTGTTGTTCACAACCTACACCATCACAATCACAGTCCTTAAGTCGATCATTCACCACTCATACCAAATTCACTGGACTTAAGCGATCAGTTAGTTTTACGCCGTTCGGAACGGCTGGCACATTGGTCCTTAACTATCGTAATATTTGCTTCTGGATCTTATAGAACCATATTAAGATTTGAATTACTCCAATAGCTCTTATCTTTTAGATTTTAGTAATATATAACGGGTTTTTTATACTGAAAAAAAATCGGCAGGAGAAAACTCTGCAGCAAGCACTAGTGCTTTTGATGGAGGAATAGAGCAAAGATATCTGATCCCGAAGTGATCATCTTACATAAATAAGATAGTAGCTAGAGCATTTTTAACTGCACCTTCTATGAATCGGACTGATAGAAACACAGACGGTTCTCGAAGGCGTGCACAGAACAAGAGTAGACTAGAAACACACTTTGATAGAACATTACGGTAAAGCCACCATACAAGTAAATATCGAAGATTTGATCACAGAAAAGACTCGAACATCATCAAAGCTCTTCACGTAAGATCTTGAAGGTATAGTCGAGACATTATCACGGAAACTAAAAGGGATCGTAGTCGAAGAAAAATATATAAACCATTTGCGATTCGCTGAGAAATCACAACTAGGCTTGCTACCAAGCTCAATAAATTACAAAAAGCATTGAACGATAGCGAATGCGCACACAAAAATGAAAAAAATAAGCATAAAGGAGTTAGTCACTAGTCTTCTAGTCAGGAACGCATTTGCCGAGTGACTCACGCACACGGTCGAGTTTTTGACCAGCAAGGGGATCTCTGTTCCTATCTGGCGCAGATCAGGAAAGCCGGCGACGACGCATGTGACTGTGACGTAACCTCGGAGATCCCGAAAAACGTGTTGTTTGAATGTACGTTGGATAAACAGCACAGAGATTGGTGGCCGACAGAGCTGGCGGATGCCTTGTGACGTAGGCATAATCAGAGCGGGGAAGTAGTTTATTATAATTAGGAACACGAAGTATGGAGTACGATCAGAATTCGGTATTTTAAACATTTTTCGGGGTACTTAGAATTAAGATTGACTAGTTTAAGTAATATTACCTATCAATATTGTTTGTAAAACATGTTGATAGCAGGTGTCCTACCGTAAGGTGAAGCACTGATGCAATTATACCTCTTTTGCTATTAATAAATTGTAAAGCGGTTACATACGCGCTCGAAACTGCCACACTTAAAGCGCCAATGGGCTCAAGGTGTGCCAAAAGGCAGAGGGCGATAGTTGGCATCACTGTTGCGGGACCAAGTGAAGTACCAAGATGGAAGGTGTTGTAGAATGTATTCCGCGACTTACGATAAGCCGAGAGTGTGTTAACACATAGTGAAAAATGGTTCAAAGCTACAGTGCTATGTGGACTACGAAAAACTTGAAGAAGTGCTGCAGGACCTCAATCCCGATGGCGCGACGTTATCCTACACGTCGAACCGAGAAATTGGATGACGATAGTAGCGTATGCGTTCAGGACTGAAGAAGAAGACAATGCGTACCCTTTTATTTTATGAGCCACAAATTAAAATTTGTTAATCTAACTAACCAGGCGTATTGTACTTTCAACGTTGATCGATTAGGCGACAGCATTAGTGGATGACACAATTATGAGGAGGGTTTCACTGGAGACGGTGTTTCAGTGCTGTTGATAATTTAAAACATGTGTAAAGTGCTTTACCCAGAACTTCCCTCACAAGTGAACGTTGCGGCACTAAACCATTTTAAAAATCAAAAGAAACTAGGTGTAAAAATGTCTGCAGGTTTTAAATAATACGGAAACAATAAAAGAATACACTTGAATGCGAATTACATTAATTTTCAAATTAAAAAAAAATAGCGGCGGGATTTGAATCGCAGACGCCTGCGAATGCGATCTAAACGTTGAACAATATCTTGCCAGCCTTCCAAGTACTTCTTAGATCACTGCGTTGCAGCTAGCTTAACCAAAGCCTACTTTTAGTAGGCTTTGGCTTAACCTTTTTGCTGCGGCCCCAGGCATATTTAACTTTCATGCCGAAGCCAAGTGCGACAGGCGTTTCAACTAAATCACTTACGGAAAAACAATTATATATTTTACAACAATAAATTAATGCAGATAATTCTTTCACTAAAAATTTTTTCAACGCTGGTTGTATACAATTATGTGCAATAGTTTCAAATATACCTCGATGCTGAAGTTGATACTGCACATTCTCCGTACGCTTTATTTAAACGCTGTCTGTAACAGCTGTTAATAGTATATTAAAGTATGAGTGGATAACAAGGTCTTTAAAACACGCGCGGGTTTTCGAGCACGACGGCGTAGCCGGAGTGCTCGAAATAGAGCAAGTGTTTTAAAGACCAGTTATCCACGAATACTTTACGCTATTTTTTATTATACCTCCAATACTGGAAATAAATTACGCACTAAAAACTTAGAAATAATTTTTGTCGTGATAAATCGAGAGGGCATAATAATATTGCTACTATAGTTACGAGAATTATTTACGTTTTTGTCGCGTCCATGTCCGTTGTTGCATTCAGTCGTTTCCTTGACAACCTTTAAAGCTCGGCGAGCTTTAATCGCCTGTATTCGCACGCTCAGGCGTGCTTTAAACGGCGATTCTGATGCAGGTATAATAAAAAAATAATTTTGTGATTAATCTAGAAAGAATAAGCTTTCCACTTGTTTAAGAATCATTGAGAAATATTCAAAACTAAAAAATTCGATATACATCATCCGCGGATGCAATTGTAACCGCATGGATAGGTTATACTGCGCCATGCAGGCTCGCTGGTATGTGTTCGAAGCGCAGCCATATTTTAAAGAATGTTGGTATTGTTGAAATGTTTTGAAGTTTTTGCAACCTTATGTTGTAGGTCCTATTACCTTCAAGTGTAAAGCCTGACCTATGTGCAAATTACTTAATCCATTTCCCACTTAACGCAAAAATAAGCAAAACTAAATTTTTTTAAGTTGTTCACCCTATATATATTTGTCCGAATTTTTCGCAGTTTCGTGCCAGGTAGATATATAATCTGCATGAAAAATATCATCGTCATCCTGCAAAAAATAGTTTTTGAGTTATATCGCCAACAGACAGACAGACAGACAGAAGGAATTGGGAAAACCTGTTTTTCGTCATCAAGGGACCCTGAAATGTAAAGATCTGAAGGAATCTTGGAAGGTTATTCTTTCGCCATAACAATACTTCCTTCGCCTTTTAGACGAGGGAAGTAAAAACTAAATGAGTTAGGTTAAATATATATTTAGAATATTGTTTACTTATAAATTTTGCAACGTCTCGTCCATTTAACATATTTAGTGCTTCTTGTCAGGTAAATAATATCTCTATAGTTAAACTCAAAAAATAGTATCTCGTATAGAAAAGTTGTCAGATTCTAATATATTCTATATATTTTTTATGGTACATGCAGGGCAATAAAATAGTGGGAATTCGAATATCTAAATCAATGGAATTGCCATTCAAGAATGTGAATACAGATAAGTGAGAATAACGACAATATGTAGAAACGAACGGCAGAAGCAATATTGGTAACGGAATTTAAATGACTTTTGAAGTAAATAATTTATTTGCTGCTTGATATGAGAGAAAAGAAAATTAAGCTATAAATGTCTATTTTAAGGAAACAATCTAGATCTTCAATACTTTCGTTGCATTTCTCGTTCTGAGTATTTGTGTGCAGTGATTTAACTGATATAATTCTGTTTTACACAAGACCTGTACTTTTTATGACTAACCATACACTTCATGTTGAACATTTTACTAAATTACTAATTATGGAAAAATTATCCTCTAGGCATATAAAAAAGCAAAGTAACACATTGAATGTAAGTAATGCATAAACTATGTACCATCTGCGCTTATATTTTTGTTAGCAATTTGCTTAAGCTATATACCGAGTGTCTAAACAAATGGGAAACCGTTTAGTCATAGATTGCTTAAGCTATAATGAAACGATTGAATCCAATATATCTTAGTCCCTCCAGTAAGAAGTTATAGGGCATTCAAGTTCAATTTTTTTCTTTTTTTACTGTAATTTACACAAATGTAAAGATGTTAATTTCAATTTTGGCGCATATGCATACTAGTATGTAGTGAATTAAAGGAAAAAAATCGTAAACGCAACTTGACTGTAAGAACCACTTTCTTCAAATCTGTTTTTTTAACTACAACTTTGTTATGTATAATATTTTTTTTTAAATTATATGCTATTGCTTGAAGGGAAATTGAAAAGCGTAGAAATAAAGTACTTTTAGTTCATAATCCAGAAAGCAACCGTTTACCTTAAAATTCCTGTCAAAGTTTTAGGTTGTCATTAAAATGTGCAATTATCAAATAGCTATGATCATAAAAATAATGGGTAGTGATTGTAATCGAGTAAACAACAATGCTGCGAAATAACGAATATTTTATCATTGAAGATTTCGTATGTTGCGGCATTGTCGTAAACATTAAAGAAAAAATTTCTATGTTAACAAAGTCATTAATTAATTTATCATTGTTGTTTAGTAGATTACGATTATACCGAGCAGTCTTGTCAATCCCATTTCCCTCGTGCATAAAAAAGCAGTGGCGACGGCAAATTTTAAACCTGATACAACAATGATTATAAAATTAATTTGATATTATTCTAAAGCGCTATAAAATTTCGAAATTATTATGAAATGTTTATGAAATACTACAAAATAATTTTAGTATTATAACGAAAAAGATTATACAGTAGTTAAAAGTGTCCTAAAAATATGAAACTAATGTATAATACTTTGTTACAGGTTAAAACTCATTTACTACCTAGTGGGATGGGAGTGGTCTTAAACTGACAGAACAGGTGCTGGCTGCCTCAGTAGGTACGGTAAAAATGCTTTATTATTCGTCTAGTCCCACCATGATGAGTCATCAGCCGGTAATATAAGATGTTACCGTGAAAAACTTGCGCACGGCTTTTAGAAATGGACGGCCAGAATCGAAATTGCCTTGCCTCCACTTTTTTGAAAACGCGTAGTACACGTTGTTTTACAAGAACTCGCACAGAATCTAATCTAATATTTTTATATTAAACATACCTAGTTGCGAGGGGCTGCAAACCTGCATCAAATTACTCTTAAACTAGTTGAAACACGTGATGACAACTCAAATACAGACTAAATAAAATAGTATTGATAGCCAGACAGCACGTCAACCACCTGTTCCAAATAGCTATTAGAACGCCCAGACTGGGATGTGCTCAAAATTCAAGTATTTTAAGCAGTCGGTTCTTAAAATATACAAATACATGCAGCATAAATATTGCATGCAATGGTGACGTAAATACACTTAGCTTTGAATGTAGTAGTAACTAGCGATACGAGCCGAAAGGCAAGACAGCTAACTCCGGCCTGAACTATGATTTTTGGCGAGCAGGAGAGGTTTCGGACAAAAAATTGGTTTGATGGCGGTCGATTTGGGCTAACCCTTTGGCTCGCTGATGCGAGAATGGAGTCGAGATGAAACGATGATGAACGAGATCTAATAGTGCTTGATAAATCTGACATGAAGTCGATAACTTAATTACACGATACATGAACGAAGCGTGAACAGAACTTTAAGTAATTGTATGCCGAAAAGCTGTTTATATCATAGTTTGTAACTAGGGTCGTAAAATGCCTTCACACAAGTTAAATCACGTGGTACTCTACGAATGCTTGAACGTGCACACTCTGACATGAGATTCGTTGTCTGTCTGGTCGCTGCTCCGTGTTTATGAAATGAGGTAAAAATAATGATTTTATACAGTTTTTTATGAAATTATTATGGAAATACGAACTAGCAGTTTAATAATACGAGTTAGTTAAATGACTAAAATTAATTGGAGTCTATGAAAGTGTTACTTAATCTAATGGTAGATAATGCTATGAAATATAATGACATTCATACAATTTTTAGATGTCTTTAAATTTGAATAAAATTTTCAAATTCTCAGTTTATTGCGAACCAATAAGTAATTATCATAAAAATTATATATTAATACATACATACATAATGGTGGGCAGTAGTGTACCTAGGCGGGTTCTGGCTCACATTTGACCTTGAACTTTTTTCAAGGTCACGGGCCTAGCCGAGGTCAAGGTCACGGGCGGGGGCGGGGTCATTGGCTTAGTCGGGGTCATTGACCTCGGCCACTTCCGAGAATTTTTTGAGCTAAAAGTGTAGTTTTTGAAAATTTTCCCACGCTCGAGGGGATGCCTAGGCCAAGGGGAGCACTTCCGGGAATTTTTTTGGGTTAAAAGTGTAGATTTTGAAATTTTCCCACGCTCGAGCGTCTGGGATGCAGACATGTTCGTAGTAGAGTACCTATAGGCGTTCTGGGACACTTCCGGTGGTTTGAAACTTGGCTAAGTGTCACGTGGCGGCCTCTGGTTTGAAACTTGGCTAAGTCTAGTCGAAGGTCACGGGCCTAGCCGAGGTCAAGGTCACAGGCCTAGCCGGTGGGCGTGGCCTAGTCGGGGTCATTGACCTCGGCCACTTCCGGGAATTTTTTGGGTTAAAAGTGTAGTTTTTGAAATTTTCCCACGCTCGAGCGTCTGAGTACGCAGACATGTCTATTCTTGCAGGATGTTATCAGTAAATCAGAAGCTATTGTTACGCTTATCAAAATTTTCTCAGGCTCGACCGGATGTGAGTCATCGTCTGACAGACATGTCCATTCTTGCAGGATGTTATTGAACAATGGCATCCATTGTTTTAAAATCAGCACGAAATTCGAGAACAATGAAGCTATTGTTGTCTGGAGATTAAAAATGTGTTGATCTGCAAAAAAAATTCAAACAAAGAAACCCATTGTTTTAGAAAAATCAACACAGTTGGAAGTTTTTGCTAATACAGTTGATGAGTCTAGAGATTAAAATGTGCAAAGCTGGTAAAAAATAAACCGAATTAATTGTGGTCTAATAGTATATATCGAATTATTTCCACATAAAAAAAGATGCAATATAAAAATCCAAACCAGTTTAAATATCTTGTTAGGTTTTTGTTTTATTACGCGTTCGACGAGATGTATGTCTGGATATTTAACTTGAATAGGCCGATTGGAAGCATCTTTTAGTAGATAGGTAATGTGTTCGATCCCACTGGAGGACTGTTTAAGCGGTAGACAGTATATAACGTAATACAAAAGTGTTGGGGTGTTAGAGACATTGTTTGTAAGCAAAGTAAATATTACGTGTTTTTTCCTGTACTTTATTAAATACACAGTCTCGAGCCGATAGTTATTTATTTCGCTTGGATTTATGTACAGCATCCCTCACTTTAGCAGGAAGCAAGTTTCTAAAGAAATATTATTATGCTGTAGAGATTTACAGGTCACAGTTCGGAGTTAAAAATTTTGGATATTAGCAACAGTACCATTTAATTGCATATTGTTTTCTTTTACCAAATTTTAGATTCGATAGGTTCGAAAGCACTGCTAACAGACAGACAGAAAACTTGTAAACCGGGCCTTGTCAAATATCGAACAGCAATATATATTAGTAAAAAATACCCTTCAGTTAGCAGGTTTGATGTAGTTTTAGCCAATCTTATACACATTCCAGCACTAAAAAATGGTAGGAAGCTAACACACACATAAGTACGGTGGGTCTTAGACAGCTGAATTTTATAATACAAAACAGGAGCGATAAAAGAACCGTGTTTACCACTCAGCACTTTTCAGTTTATCCGATTCGGCAACTTCCGCATATCGCAAAACAGACACCTTCTTTGTTCCTGTGTTGGCATCTTGGCTTTAAGAATGTTATGGTTTATTTACATCTTGTGTTAGCGCCCTTGGTTTTAAGAACGTTATGTAAATGAATATTTTATAGAATTTGGAAAACTAAAGAATATATTAGCAGATAATACAACTTATTTTAAAAACGCGAGGTTTATAAATACAATACAGCAAACCATAAAAGTTGGTTTTTGTTGTATAAGCAAGCCAATCCGGTAGAGAGATATTTAAGAGGGGTGATAAAATACTTAAAGAAAATATTAGCAGATAATACATTTGAAAAATCTGCACGACTAATACTCAAGATTATTACAATTAGAGACTGCAGACAAAAGGTAAGATATCAAAATTTTAAAATAAAGCCCTGAAAATAAGAACTAAATAAAACCAAATAAAAGCTATTAGGCCACAACAATACTCTAATTAATAAGGATGCTATACATGATATCCAACGGCGAGGGACATTTCATTTTTATCGCATAAAAAACTTATTGCTTAGAAATCAGGTCCAGATACCTGTTTAATGGAAAACATTTTCTTGAATTTTCTTTAAGTCGTTAGGTTGACTGTGCCAAGTTTCCACGAAAAAACTAAAGCTCCTACAGGCCAGATTCTTGAATCATGTAAATAATACAGCAAGGCATAAAACTTGGTTTTTGCAATATAAGACATCCGCAAGCCAATCCTAAACTGGTAGTTTTAAATAGCAGAATTTTATAATACAAAACGAAGCGATGAAATAGTCGTCTGTTGATCATATTTTTGTAGCCACCCAGCATCTTTCAGTTTTTATAAGTTATCCTATCATCTCCTTGGTTGCAGGTGTTAATAGAGACTATATTTGCGTGTCGCCAGATGTCAGACCTGTCAAGACTTGTGGATGTGAGCGTCTGGGAATGTGCAAGGTTGCTAAAAATGAACCGGATGACTGGGGTTTCTGAGCAGGTCTGCGCGGGGGTCTGCGCGAGGGTTTGGCGGTAAATTCAAATTCTGCACAGGTTTCGCAGGAAATTCAAATTCTGCGTAGGTTTTGGCGGTAAATTCAAATTCTGCGCATTATTTTGACGGTGAATTTTAAATTATGATCAGGTTTTTGGCGGGAAATTCTGGGAGTGTACAAGGTTGCTAAAATGTATCGGATCTTTGTCTGAGAAATTTACACCAGATGTAGTTAATGACCTCCATTATCAGTGTCTATAAATTTGGTAGACAGACAGACAGGCAGACCAACAGGCAGGCAGACAGACAGGCAGACCGACAGGCAGGCAGCCAAACAGACAGACAGGCAGAAGCAGGCAGGCAGGCAGGTAGACAGACAGACAGACAGACAGACAGACAGACAGGCAGACCGATAGGCAGACAGACAGACAGACAGACAGACAGACAGGTAGGCAGACAGACAGACAGACCGACAGACAGGTAGGCAGACAGACAGACAGACAGACAGACAGGCGGGCAAGCAGGCAGGCAGGCAGGCGGGCAAGCAGGCAGGCAGGCAGGTAGACAGACAGACAGAGAGACAGGCAGACCGACAGGCAGACAGACAGACAGACAGACAGACAGACAGACAGACAGACAGGCAGACAGACCGACAGGCAGGCAGACAGACAGACAGACAGACAGACAGACAGACAGACAGACAGACAGACAGGCAGGCAGACAGGCAGACAGGCAGGCAGGCGGGCAGGCAGACAGGCAGACAGGCAGGCAGGCAGGCAGACAGGCAGACAGGCAGACAGGCAGACAGGCAGACAGATAGGTAGGCGGACAGGCAAGCAGGCAGGCAGGCAGGCAGGCAGGCAGGCAGGCAGGCAGGCAGGCAGGCAGGCAGGCAGGCAGGCAGGCAGGCAGGCAGGCAGGCAGGCAGGTAGGCAGGCAAACAGACAGACAGACAGACAGACAGACAGGCAGACGGACAGGCAGGCATTCTTAACACCATTTATTGTACAGATTGTGAGCAGTAATAGAAATAGGTGTGAGAGAGATGCATGTGCCAGTTAAGTATAAGTGTCCAAAATGTAAAGGGGAAACCGATCAAGAAGGACGAAAATGTATTTCTTGCACATTGCACGAACATATGAAAGAAAACAGTGGTGGTAAACATTATCCTCAATCATATTTCAGACAATTCTAGCGAATAACTGAACTCAGCTTGGTGGACGCTATCGTCATGAATTTGATTCTTATATATACATCTAACAATTCTGATATCTATTATTTGATAAGAAACTGTTGACGTGTGGTAGTTAATGACCTCCATTATTAGTGTCTATAAATTTGGTAGATAGACATACAGACAGGCAGATAGGTAGGTCGACAGACAGGCAGACATTCTTAACACCATTTATTGTACAGATTGTGAGCAGTAATAGAAATAGGAGTGAGAGAGATGCCTGTACCAGTTAAGTATAAGTGCCCAAAATGTAAAGGGGAAACTGATCAAGAAGGACGAAAATGTATTGCTTGCACATTGCACGAACATATGAAAGAAAACAGTGGTGGTAAACATTATCCTCAATCATATTTCAGACAATTCTAGCGAATAACTGAACTCAGTTTGGTGGACGCTATCGCCATGAATTTGATTCTTATATATACATCTAACAGTTCTAATATCTATCATTTGATAAGAAACTGTTGACGTGTGAACTAGTTTGAATCTGCCAGTCTCTCTAACTGGCTGTTTACCTGTCTAGCTGTTTACCTGTCTAGCTGTTTACCTGTCTAGCTGTTTACCTGTCTAGCTGTCTACCTGTCTACCAGTCTACCAGTCTACCTGTCTGGCTGTCTGACTGTCTACCGCTTACATACTTGTGACAATAATGAAAACGAAAGTAGCAAAGCAACTTATTAAAACTAAAAATATTATAAGACAGAAAGTTCGAGCTCTTAAGGAGGGTAAGTTGGTGCAACAACAGCTCCTCGGTAAATTTTTTAAACCTGTTACCGAACAAATACAAAGTGCTGCAAAAGAAATCAATACAAAAGAGAATCCTCCATCACAATTTAAGCCTTTCAAATTGAAAAAGAAAGAGAAAGTTAAATACAATTATGATGATGATAAATATAATCCTAAAAGAAAAACTAAATACGATTATGACGCGGATGATGACGATGATGAATATATCAATATATCAAATCCTCCAATTAAATACGATTATGACGCGGATGATGACGATGATGAATATTTCAATATATCAAATCCTCCAAAACTAGAATTATTTACACCAAAACCGGCTGATGAAGTATTGTGTGAATCCTCCGAAGATGAACCTAATACAACTATAGCAAACAAATTTCAGCCGCAAGCTATAAGTTCTTTCTTAGAACAGTATGACGAACTTCCTAGGAAATATGTAAGCAATTATCTTATAGAAAGACCAAATCTAGGGAGGTATGGAATTAGATATGATTTTGATAAAAACCAATTTTATTTTGGTGGACATGAGCTAGATATAAAGGAATCAGATTTAATTGTTAAAAATGTGCACTATGAAGGTACGCTTGGTTTGTACGAATTACTATTTAAAAACGATCCTCAAATAACTCCAACGCTGACAGATAGAGCAAATTATAATGATATCATAAACAGAACAAATGCAGCGCATAGAAATTTTGATAAAAATGATCAGAAGGTAGGTTTCAACCAAGCGAAATACAAGAAATTTATAAAATCTAACCTGTCATCATCACCCTCGCCATCATCGATATCGTTAAGGACTACTGGTAAAGGTATGCAGCAAATGTATAAACAAGTTAGCAATAAACCGCTGGATTATGTTTACTGGGATGATCCGAACGAATTAGTTGATCGATTAAAGTTACTGTATGCCTCTCAAGCATCTGGCCATACAAATTATAGAAATGAAATTGTTAGTATAATAGAAGAGTTAAAAGAGGCAGGAATAATTGAATAAATCCAGTTCGGAAACAGCACGAAGAGATCCTCCAGACAGAGATGACAACAACACATCTACCACAATAATTGACTAGTGTATAATATATAATTTTATACATGTACATTAGACAAATAAATTACAATTATATTTACAATTGTCGTTTTATTATTACACCGTCGTGCCCATAAAACCGTTACAGGAACAGCTGTCTAGCTGCCCGTCTGTCTGTCTGTCTGTCTGTCTATCTGTCTGTCTGTCTGTCTGTCTGTCTGTCTGTCTATCTGTCTATCTGTCTGTCTGTCTGTCTGTCTGTCTGTCTGTCTGTCCGTCTGCCTGTCTGTCTGTCTACCAAATTTATAGACACTGATAATGGAGGTCATTAACTACATCTGGTGTAAATTTCTCAGACAAACACCCCATACATTTTAGTAACCTTGTACACTCCCAGATTTTCCCGTCAAAACCACTGATTATAATTTGAATTTCCCGCCAAAACCTAGACAGAATTTGAATTTACCGTCAAACCATCTCGCAAACCTCCGCGCAGATTCCCGCGCAGACCTACGCAGAAACTTCAGACAACCGGTTTATTTTTAGCAACCTTGCACATTCCCAGACGATGACTCACATCCACAGGTCTGGACAGGTCTGACAAAATGTTTTTGTTTGAGATTTTCTCTTATACATCTGATTTTTAACCAATCTAGATAAGTTCAAAATTATACTGTCCCTCACCATTGAGTATAGCATTCTTATTAATTAGAGTATTGCAGTGATCTAATAGCTTTTACTCGGATTTATTTAATTTAATTCTTATTCTCTGGGTTTTATTTTAAAATTTTTGCGCACAGTCGTTAGCACTGTAATAACCTTAGTTATTCGACTCTAATCGACTATTAAAATCAGATTAAGACATAAACCATACTGCCTGTCTAACTGTTTGCTTGTCTACCTATCTGTTTACCTGTAAGACCTGAGCATAATTTAAATTTCCCGCCAAAAACTGCAACAGAATTTAAATTTCCCGCCAAACCTGCGCAGAATTTGAATTTACAGCCAAACCCTCGCGCAGACCCCCGCGCAGACCTGCTCAGAAACCCTAGACATCCGGTTCATTTTTAGCAATCTTGCACATTCCCAGACGCTCACATCCACAAGTCTTGACAGGTCTGACATCTGGCGACACGCAAATATAGTCTCTATTAACACCTGCAACCAAGGAGATGATAGGATAACTTATAAAAACTGAAAGATGCTGGGTGGCTACAAAAATATGATCAACAGACGACTATTTCATCGCTTCGTTTTGTATTATAAAATTCTGCTATTTAAAACTACCAGTTTAGGATTGGCTTGCGGATGTCTTATATTGCAAAAACCAAGTTTTATGCCTTGCTGTATTATTTACTTGATTCAAGAATCTGGCCTGTAGGAGCTTTAGTTTTTTCGTGGAAACTTGGCACAGTCAACCTAACGACTTAAAGAAAATTCAAGAAAATGTTTTCCATTAAACAGGTATCTGGACCTGATTTCTAAGCAATAAGTTTTTTATGCGATAAAAATGAACTGTCCCTCGCCGTTGGATATCGTGTATAGCATCCTTATTAATTAGAGTATTGTTGTGGCCTAATAGCTTTTATTTGGTTTTATTTAGTTCTTATTTTCAGGGCTTTATTTTAAAATTTTGATATCTTACCTTTTGTCTTTAGCATGTAATTGTAATAATCTTGAGTATTAGTCGTGCAGATTTTTCAAATGTATTATCTGCTAATATTTTCTTTAAGTATTTTATCACCCCTTTTAAATATCTCTCTACCGGATTGGCTTGCTTATACAACAAAAACCAACTTTTATGGTTTGCTGTATTGTATTTATAAACCTCGCGTTTTTAAAATAAGTTGTATTATCTGCTAATATATTCTTTAGTTTTCCAAATTCTATAAAATATTCATTTACATAACGTTCTTAAAACCAAGGGCGCTAACACAAGATGTAAATAAACCATAACATTCTTAAAGCCAAGATGCCAACACAGGAACAAAGAAGGTGTCTGTTTTGCGATATGTGGAAGTTGCCGAATCGGATAAACTGAAAAATGTTGAGTGGTAAACACGGTTCTTTTATCGCTCCTGTTTTGTATTATAAAATTCTGCTCCACCGTACTTAATGTGTGTGTTAGCTTCCTACTAGAGTTTACTGCTGGAATGTGTATAAGATTGGCTAAAACTACATCAAACCTGCTAACTGAAGGGTATTTTTTACTAATATATATTGCTGTTCGATATTTGACAAGGCCCGGTTTACAAGTTTTCTGTCTGTCTGTTAGCAGTGCTTTCGAACCTATCGAATCTAAAATTTGGTAAAAGAAAACAATATGCAATTAAATGGTACTGTTGCTAATATCCAAAATTTTTAACTCAGTTTACACTCCGAACTGTAACCTATAAATCTCTACAGCATAATAATATTTCTTTAGGAACTTACTTATTGCTAAAGTGAGGGGATGCTGTACATAAATCCAAGCGAAATAAATAACTATCGGCTCGAGACTGTGTATTTAATAAAGTACGGGAAAAACACGTAATATTTACTTTGCTTACAAACAATGTCTCTAACACCCCAACACTTTTGTATTATGTTAAATACTGTCTACCGCTTAAACAGTCCTCCAGCGGGATCGAACACATTACCTATCTACTAAAAGATGCTTCCAATCGGCCTATTCAAGTTAAATATCCAGACATACATCTCGTTGAACGTGTAATAAAACAAAAACCTAACAAGGTATTTAAAATGGTTTGGATTTTCATATTGCATCTTTTTAGCTGGAAATAATTCGATATATACTATTAGACCACAATTAATTCGGTTTATTTTTTGCAACCTTGCACATTTCTCAAACAATGGCTTCATTGTTTAATTGCGCAGAAGATAAACAGGCAGGCAGGCAGGTTTTGACAAGTCTGACATTTCCACACAATGACTCACATCCGGTATAGGAATCTTGTAAAAATTTCAAAATTAGACTTTTAACAGCGTCAGCAAAAATTTTCAAACAAAGACCGCATTCACTTTAGCAGTTGTGCTGATTTTTTCTCAAACAATGGTTTTTATTGTTCAATTTTTAACAGCTTTGCACATTTTAATCTCCAGACAACAATGGCTTCATTGTTCTCGAATTTCGTGCAGTTTTTAAAACAATGGATGCCTTTGATCTACTGATAACATCCTGCAAGAATAGACATGTCTGTCAGACGATGAGTCACATCCGGTCGAGCCTGAGAAAATTTTGATAAGCGTAACAATAGCTTCTGATTTACTGATAACATCCTGCAAGAATAGACATGTCTGCATCCCAGACGCTCGAGCGTGGGAAAATTTCAAAAACTACACTTTTAACCCAAAAAATTCCCGGAAGTGGCCGAGGTCAATGACCCCGACTAGGCCAATGACTCCGACCTTGACCTAGGCTAGATCCGTGACCTAGAAAAAATTCTCGGAAGTGGCCGAGGTCAATGACCCGACTAGGCCACGCCCACCGGCTAGGCCTGTGACCTTGACCTCGGCTAGGCCCGTGACCTTCGACTAGACTTAGCCAAGTTTCAAACCAGAGGCCGCCACGTGACACTTAGCCAAGTTTCAAACCACCGGAAGTGTCCCAGAACGCCTATAGGTACTCTACTACTGATGACAGGTTAGATTTTATAAATTTCTTGTATTTCGCTTGGTTGAAACCTACCTTCTGATCATTTTTATCAAAATTTCTATGCGCTGCATTTGTTCTGTTTATGATATCATTATAATTTGCTCTATCTGTCAGAGTTGGAGTTATTTGAGGATCGTTTTTAAATAGTAATTCGTACAAACCAGGCGTACCTTCATAGTGCACATTTTTAACAATTAAATCTGATTCCTTTATATCTAGCTCATGTCCACCAAAATAAAATTGGTTTTTATCAAAATCATATCTAATTCCATACCACCCTAGATTTGGTCTTTCTATAAGATAATTGCTTACATATTTCCTAGGAAGTTCGTCATACTGTTCTAAGAAAGAACTTATAGCTTGCGGCTGAAATTTGTTTGCTATAGTTGTATTAGGTTCATCTTCGGAGGATTCACACAATACTTCATCAGCCGGTTTTGGTGTAAATAATTCTAGTTTCGGAGGATTTGATATATTGATATATTCATCATCGTCATCATCCGCGTCATAATCGTATTTAATTGGAGGATTTGATATATTGATATATTCATCATCGTCATCATCCGCGTCATAATCGTATTTAGTTTTTCTTTTAGGATTATATTTATCATCATCATAATTGTATTTAACTTTCTCTTTCTTTTTCAATTTGAAAGGCTTAAATTGTGATGGAGGATTCTCTTTTGTATTGATCTCTTTTGCAGCACTTTGTATTTGTTCGGTAACAGGTTTAAAAAATTTACCGAGGAGCTGTTGTTGCACCAACTTACCCTCCTTAAGAGGTCGAACTTTCTGTCTTATAATAATTTTAGTTTTAATAAGTTGCTTTGCTACTTTCGTTTTCATTATTGTCACAAGTATGTAAGCGGTAGACAGTCAGACAGCCAGACAGGTAGACTGGTAGACTGGTAGACAGGTAGACAGCTAGACAGGTAAACAGCTAGACAGGTAAACAGCTAGACAGGTAAACAGCTAGACAGGTAAACAGCCAGTTAGAGAGACTGGCAGATTCAAACTAGTTCACACGTCAACAGTTTCTTATCAAATGATAGATATTAGAATTGTTAGATGTATATATAAGAATCAAATTCATGGCGATAGCGTCCACCAAGCTGAGTTCAGTTATTCGCTAGAATTGCCTGAAATATGATTGAGGATAATGTTTACCACCACTGTTTTCTTTCATATGTTCGTGCAATGTGCAAGCAATACATTTTCGTCCTTCTTGATCGGTTTCCCCTTTACATTTTGGGCACTTATACTTAACTGGTACAGGCATCTCTCTCACTCCTATTTCTATTACTGCTCACAATCTGTACAATAAATGGTGTTAAGAATGTCTGCCTGTCTGTCGACCTACCTATCTGCCTGTCTGTATGTCTATCTACCAAATTTATAGACACTAATAATGGAGGTCATTAACTACCACACGTCAACAGTTTCTTATCAAATAATAGATATCAGAATTGTTAGATGTATATATAAGAATCAAATTCATGACGATAGCGTCCACCAAGCTGAGTTCAGTTATTTGCTAGAATTGTCTGAAATATGATTGAGGATAATGTTTACCACCACTGTTTTCTTTCATATGTTCGTGCAATGTGCAAGAAATACATTTTCGTCCTTCTTGATCGGTTTCCCCTTTACATTTTGGACACTTATACTTAACTGGCACATGCATCTCTCTCACACCTATTTCTATTACTGCTCACAATCTGTACAATAAATGGTGTTAAGAATGCCTGCCTGTCCGTCTGCCTGTCTGTCTGTCTGTCTGTCTGTCTGTTTGCCTGCCTACCTGCCTGCCTGCCTGCCTGCCTGCCTGCCTGCCTGCCTGCCTGCCTGCCTGCCTGCCTGCCTGCCTGCCTGCCTGCCTGCCTGCCTGCCTGCTTGCCTGTCCGCCTACCTATCTGTCTGCCTGTCTGCCTGTCTGCCTGTCTGCCTGCCTGCCTGCCTGTCTGCCTGCCCGCCTGCCTGCCTGTCTGCCTGTCTGCCTGCCTGTCTGTCTGTCTGTCTGTCTGTCTGTCTGCCTGCCTGTCTGTCTGTCTGCCTGTCTGTCTGTCTGTCTGTCTGTCTGTCTGTCTGTCTGTCTGTCTGCCTATCGGTCTGCCTGTCTGTCTGTCTGTCTGTCTACCTGCCTGCCTGCCTGCTTGCCCGCCTGCCTGCCTGCCTGCTTGCCCGCCTGTCTGTCTGTCTGTCTGTCTGTCTGTCTGCCTACCTGTCTGTCGGTCTGTCTGTCTGTCTGCCTACCTGTCTGTCTGTCTGTCTGTCTGTCTGTCTGCCTGTCGGTCTGCCTGTCTGTCTGTCTGTCTGTCTGTCTACCTGCCTGCCTGCCTGCTTCTGCCTGTCTGTCTGTTTGTCTGCCTGCCTGTCGGTCTGCCTGTCTGTCTGCCTGCCTGTTGGTCTGCCTGTCTGTCTGTCTACCAAATTTATAGACACTGATAATGGAGGTCATTAACTACATCTGGTGTAAATTTCTCAGACAAAGACCCGATACATTTTAGCAACCTTGTACACTCCCAGAATTTCCCGCCAAAAACCTGATCATAATTTAAAATTCATCGTCAAAATAATGCGCAGAATTTGAATTACCGCCAAAACCTACGCAGAATTTGAATTTCCTGCGAAACCTGTGCAGAATTTGAATTTACCGCCAAACCCTCGCGCAGACCCCCGCGCAGACCTGCTCAGAAACCCCAGGCATCCGGTTCATTTTTAGCAACCTTGCACATTCCCAGACGCTCACATCCACAAGTCTTGACAGGTCTGGCATCTGGCGACACGCAAATATAGTCTCTATTAACACCTGCAACCAAGGAGATGATAGGATAACTTATAAAAACTGAAAGATGCTGGGTGGCTACAAAAATATGATCAACAGACGACTATTTCATCGCTTCGTTTTGTATTATAAAATTCTGCTATTTAAAACTACCAGTTTAGGATTGGCTTGCGGATGTCTTATATTGCAAAAACCAAGTTTTATGCCTTGCTGTATTATTTACATGATTCAAGAATCTGGCCTGTAGGAGCTTTAGTTTTTTCGTGGAAAGTTGGCACAGTCAACCTAACGACTTAAAGAAAATTCAAGAAAATGTTTTCCATTAAACAGGTATCTGGACCTGATTTCTAAGCAATAAGTTTTTTATGCGATAAAAATGAAATGTCCCTCGCCGTTGGATATCCTGTATAGCATCCTTATTAATTAGAGTATTGTTGTGGCCTAATAGCTTTTATTTGGTTTTATTTAGTTCTTATTTTCAGGGCTTTATTTTAAAATTTTGATATCTTACCTTTTGTCTGCAGTCTCTAATTGTAATAATCTTGAGTATTAGTCGTGCAGATTTTTCAAATGTATTATCTGCTAATATTTTCTTTAAGTATTTTATCACCCCTCTTAAATATCTCTCTACCGGATTGGCTTGCTTATACAACAAAAACCAACTTTTATGGTTTGCTGTATTGTATTTATAAACCTCGCGTTTTTAAAATAAGTTGTATTATCTGCTAATATATTCTTTAGTTTTCCAAATTCTATAAAATATTCATTTACATAACGTTCTTAAAACCAAGGGCGCTAACACAAGATGTAAATAAACCATAACATTCTTAAAGCCAAGATGCCAACACAGGAACAAAGAAGGTGTCTGTTTTGCGATATGCGGAAGTTGCCGAATCGGATAAACTGAAAAATGCTGATTGGTAAACACGGTTCTTTTATCGCTCCTGTTTTGTATTATAAAATTCAGCTGTCTAAGACCCACCGTACTTATGTGTGTGTTAGCTTCCTACCAGAGTTTACTGCTGGAATGTGGCTAAAACTACATCAAACCTGCTAACTGAAGGGTATTTTTTACTAATATATATTGCTGTTCGATATTTGACAAGACCCGGTTTACAAGTTTTCTGTCTGTCTGTCAGCAGTGCTTTCGAGCCTATATTAAAACAATCTAAAATTTGGTAAAAGAAAACAATATGCAATTAAATGGTACTATTGCTAATATCCAAATTTTTTTTAACTCAGTTTACACTCCGAACTGTAACCTGTAAATCTCTACAGCATAATAATATTTCTTTAGAAACTTGCTAATTGCTAAAGTGAGAGGATGCTGTACATAAATCCAAGTGAAATAAATAACTATCGGCTGGAGACTGTGTATTTAATAAAGTACTGGAAAAAACACGTAATATTTACTTTGCTTACAAACAATGTCTCCAACACTTTTGTATTATGTTAAATACTGTCTACCGCTTAAACAGTCTTCCAGTGGATTTTTAACTCAGTTTACACTCCGAACTGTAACCTGTAAATCTCTACAGCATAATAATACTTCTTTAGGAACTTGCTTATTGCTAAAGTGAGGGGATGCTGTACATAAATCCAAGCGAAATAAATAACTATCGGCTCGAGACTGTGTATTTAATAAAGTACGGGAAAAAAAACACGTAATATTTACTTTGCTTACAAACAATGTCTCTAACACTCCAACACTTTTGTATTATGTTAAATACTGTCTACCGCTTAAACAGTCCTCCAGCGGGATCGAACACATTACCTATCTACTAAAAGATGCTTCCAATCGGCCTATTCAAGTTAAATATCCAGACATACATCTCGTTGAACGTGTAATAAAACAAAAAACCTAACATTATCTGATAATGGAGGTCAGCAAAAAAATTCCTCCAGACAACAAAGACTTCATTGTTCAATTATCGTTCTGATTTTAAAACAATGGATGTCATTGTTCTATTTACCAGCTTTGCACATTTTAATCTCCAGACAACAATGGCTTCATTGTTCTCGAATTTCGTGTCGACTTTAAAACAATGGATGCCATTGTTCTACTGATAACATCCTGCAAGAATAGACATGTCTGTCAGACGATGTCTCACATCCGGTCGAGCCTGAGAAAATTTTGATAAGCGTAACAATAGCTTCTGATTTACTGATAACATCCTGCAAGAATAGACATGTTTGCATCCCAGACGCTCGAGCGTGGGAAAATTTCAAAAACTACACTTTTAACCCAAAAAATTCCGGAAGTGGCACGTGACCTAGGTGAGGCCCGTGACCTCGCCCGTGACCTTCGACTAGACTTAGCCAAGTTTCACACCAGAGGCCAATGACCGTGACCTTGACCCCGGCTAGACCGTGACCTTCGGCTAGACTTAGCCAGGTTTCAAACCAGAGGCCGCCACGTGACACTTAGCCAAGTTTCAAACCACCGGAAGTGTCCCAGAACACCCCTATGTACACTACTCCCAAGTTATTCGACCTATGTCAAATTATTATGCTATTAATAGGGTTCATGGCATCATTTCATAAAAAAAGCGTTAAAAAATTATTTCACCTGAATCCAAGGGAAACCCTGTACTTCTTTAAATACTGTAAATTGCGTTCTTGGTGAAAATAAACTATACGCGATTGTAGGAATAGACTGTACTTTAGTTAACCATAAGCAATTTGTATCATAAATATTTTAAGGTAGAATTTCGTAGGTAAACTGGTCATATTAAAATTACAACCGGCGAATATTTAGCCGGTCTAGAAACGTGCCTTTCTCTGTTAAGAGTAAATTTATGCAGGGTTTACCTCGTAAGCCGAAAAATTGAGCGAAGCTAGTATGAGTAGTACGTGATCAGAAGTGCAACTGTTGCAACTAAAAATTACGTGCCGGCTGGAGCAAACTCCTTTAGGAGAATTGTAAAACTTTATTGGCGATTTGTTCTCTGAATGTCATTTTTTTGGCAGTGGTCTATTATATGTTTTATCGAACTTTTTCCACTATCTAAGGTGTATATCACACAACGTTTCGGGAGTTTTTGATCTACTCCCGTCTTTAGGTGTTCCTGGTTAATCCTGAGAAGGGCTGATATTGTACGTTTTTTTTCTACGTGAACTCGTGCCTCCCTGGAGTTTGAACCCGGGATCGCTGATCGCTGTGATTACTAGTCTGCCACTCTTACCATTAGGCGACCAGCCCGGTCATATCTTTTAGTGGTAAACTTATATATATTGCTATGATAGAAAAATGGTAAAAAAAGAATATATTCTATAAAAGGTTGAATCACTTAAAAAACTGACCAAGATTAGTATAACACCTTCAAAATATGAGAAAGTCAAATAAAATAGTAGAAATCAGTATTAATATGAATAATGTATAAATATTCATTCAATGCATTCTATTGAAGCTCAATTAAGAAAAGAATGACCCAAAGCAAGTGGTTTGAATTGTTTAAAATTATTTATTGTTCATATGAGATACATTGCACTGAAGTATAAATTAATTTTGTTAGTGTGATGGTTTACCTACTTATAATCCAGGAAAGTTTTAAATATGTTATATTATGTTAAATGAATATTAATAACCTAAAAAATGAGTTTTGCCAAGATATTTAACTAGCTTGATTTAAGTTGATAATTAATAAAATTTACTTCTGGAAAAGGGATTGTTTATGTTTTGATAAGAGAGAAGGAGGCTGATAGAAAAATTATTAATTTTATGGCAGATAAAAAATAATCCTCCAGAATTAATGCTAAAACAAATAAACTTTGGGTAGAATTTAATTATAACGACATTAAAAGTGATTATCAGTGCGTGATATCAAAGTGGAATACTATCGTTAAAATTGAAGAACATTGATACCGAAGTGGCAGAAACAAGTGAATTCCAGAAAGAACCTTTTGCAGAGAAGATTGCAGACACGTGGATACAAGTGAGTAAGCAAAGTGAGTCAATTTCAAAATCAATTCTCAGTACTGAGTTATGAACAAAATAAGTAAAAAGAATTAAAAAAGCCTATAGAATTTTTAAATGCATTTAAATTAGTTTTATTAATTAAGATTGATTTATAAACCTAAAGTTTAAATATTGAAATTAATCATTGAAAGTATCATTAACAAAATTTTCTTTAAATTGTCAGAATACCAGTAACTTCAATAAACATTAACAATTACCTTTATATTGATGTATTAAATAGCAAAACAGATAAATTGTCATTCAAAGGTTATAATTGGATACATTATTAAAACATAAATACATATTATCTTTCTAAAATATTTTATTAAATAGTAAAAGTACATTGAAATAGACTGCAGTGTCTTGTTAAAGTAATGTAACAGTTACCCTGCAGATTAAGGCAAATAGAGTTAGCCGAGTTAATAATAATCATATGCAAGAAGATATCTACAACAAGGTAGGTTTTATGGAGATTGAACTTTTAAAGAATAAAAGTTTTCCTCTTTAGCTACAATTGATGCGTTTTCTAATTGTATGTGGTGATCTTCGTTCCACACATGTTCTGCTATATTGGATTTGATGGTTTCGCCCTTTCTAATATTTTTGCGGTGTTCCGATAATCACACTCATAGGGGTCGTTGTGTTTTCCCCTATGTATTGTTTTCCACACTCTCACGGTACGCTGTAGATACAGTTCTTTGAACTATGATCTTCGTTCTGAGGCTTGGTATGCGTCATCATGCCTCTTAGAGTTGTTGTGGACTTGAAGGCAGTTCTTATGTTGAATCTGCTTCCGATTCTTCTCCGTTTGTCGGAAACTCTTCGGATGGATGGTATTACGGCCGTGGTTGTTGGCTCCGTTTTCTCATCCCCTGCCGGTGTTGTATTTCCGTCCATCTCTTTTAGCGTTTCGTTTAGAGTTCTTTTTGGGTAGCCATTAGCTTGCAGCATTTCTGTGATTATCTCAATTTCCCGTTTAAAGTCTTCTTCCTCCGAGCATATGGTCTTGGCTCGGCTAGGCATCTGTGCATTGGTTCACCCATAATGCGACATAGGGCTCTTTCTTATCTTACCACTAATATTGTGATTGGTGATAGTGTTATAGTTATAATGTTCTCCGAATGTGTAAAAAACCTTGGGGCGTTGCTCGATTGTAATTTAAATTTCGAATCGCATATAACGAAGAAATGCAAATCGTGTTTTGCGAAACTGTCTTCAAAATGTATAAATTTAAGAGTGTTCTGCCATCTGATGTTAAATGGCGCATTGTCAATAGCTTAATCATTAGCCAACTGCATTATTGTAGTCAGGCGTATTACAACTTTCTAACTCAGCAATATAAACATAAACTTCAGCTTTTGTAAAACTACTGTTTGCGTTACTCATTTAACATAAATCGTAAAGAACATGTTACACCTTATTACAATGACTTGTAAATACTCAAGGTTGAAAATCGCTTTTCCGTATATTACTGTATGCTCATATATCACGTTTTTGTACAAGGTACCTAAATATTTGTATTCTCTTTTAAATGGGAGAATGGTTTATCACGATTTATATCTGAGAAATAGGGAACAGTTGGCTATATCATTTCATAACACAGCCAAATTCAAAGACTGCTTTGAAAAAATAGCATCCACTTTGATAAATGATATACACGAATTATTCCTTATCAGTGCGAACTCTCAAGCGTTTAAATTAAATTGTAAACCCATATTTCATGATAATCAATCTAGCCAGTAATTATTATTGTTACCTCCTTTAGTACATGTTATATCGTACTTCTGTTTTACTTTAGATGTTTATACCACTGAATACTGATTTATTTTATAATATTATCAACATTGTTATTGCTTTCTTTTTTGATATATTGTATGTACATTGTTATGATACACATAGGGTAGTTGTTAAATAATAATAAAAATATGATAAATTTCGAAGATTAATACAATCACATTTTGAGGGGTTTTTAAATAAGATTGGGTGTTAAATTCAAAATCAACGGTGAATATTAAATTGAGACAATTAGTAATGTAATTTGATAATTAAATAAAAATTGAGTATTTAATTTTGATCGGTGAGTTCAACCATTAAAAAGTGTAAACCAAGGTTATTTTGACAAGTATGCTTGCTTTAATAATAAGGAATTGTAGCATGTAATAATTACGACATTTTATATTTTAAGAGGGCAGTAATAATAGTAACTACCAGAGATAATATTTTTGTTTAGACAGTCATATTAACAAATTTAGAAGAAGTTGGAAATTATGCCTTATTTAGTATGATGGTTGGTGAAATACAAATAATGGGGCTATTAACAAATATACGTGGTGAAAATATGAAAAGGTAGGTAATATTGAATTTAATGGATCCATACAATCGGTGAAGAGATTGTGCAATACCGTTAATTGAATGCAAATAACAAGAATACTACAATAATTCAATGGATTTGGATTTATTGATACATGTAAGATATAATTGATATTCATTACTGAAGTTAGTGATTACATAGAAGACAAGTCAATCATTTAGGAGGAAGTTATAAGAGGTAGCTGCTTGATTTGGACAGTTTCTATGGGTGTTGTTGGATACAGAGCACTACCTGAGGAATAAAGAAGATTAGTTTGGGATCATCTATAATACTGAAACTTACCAGGAGTCTGTTGGTGTGGCAGTTACGTTGGTGAAAGGAGTAGGACCGGATTCTACGGACAGTTGGGGTTTTGACAGGTTGGATGTGGTTTGAAGGATGGTAGAGCGTCATAGCTTTGACTATTGAAGAAATAAGCTGTAGACGTTGCAGTCTGTGAACATCAGGAACTGTGGAAATTGGGAGCTGTAGTATTTGGATACTTGCACTTAAAGCTTGAGAAGTGTTTAGGTTTGTTTTATTTATTCATATAAAAACAGTTTGAATAACGAACAATAAAAGAAAGAGTGAAATAAATATAATACAGTACTTACTTTGGTGAATTGATTAATGGATATGTCAGTATAAAGTATAATTGTCAATTCTTGGTTCAATTCAATTTAAAAGTCAAGCTGACAGTTGGTGTCGGTTAGCAGTCATAGAAGCATTATTAAATTTTGATTTCAATTAATAGATAACTAGATTGGCAAACCCCGCTGAGAGTCTCAATTGTAATATTTAGTTAAAAGTAAAATTGATTTGAAAAGAAATAATAGGGCAAATACTAAATAAAATAAGCATATCAAGTATTGAGCCATTGCATAAGTAATAGCTAGTCAAAAGTGGAGCTATCACAACAACATATATTGTAATGCACCACGTTGGGAGACTATATAATTATGCATTGGGTCTTTTGCTTTGAGCTAGCCCTTAATTAATTTCTTTTTCAAATCAATTATGTTAAATTTTACTTTTAACTAATTATTTCAATTGAGTACTCTTTTCAGGGTGGTTCGCCAATCTAGTTATCTCTTAATTGAAGTTTAAATTCTATATAAATCCTTGACTACTGAATGACATTAACTGTCAACTTGACTTCTACACCCAATCAAACCAAGTATTGACAATTATCCTTTACATTGACACATCTATTAATCAATTCACCAAAGTAAGTACTGTATTATGTTTATTTTCACTCTTTTTTTTATTGTTTATTATTCAATAGGCTTTTAATATGAATTATTAACACAAACCTTAAAACTTCTCCAGCTTTCACTGCAAGGGGGGCAAGTCTGGTCATTCAGGTTCTGACATTTCAGCAGGGAAAAGACGAATGAAAACAAAATTTATATTTAATTATAGCAGTGTTTTATTAGTTACTATAATTATTTGCTCAAAAAAAAATAATTTTTTTTCTATAGCACATGTTAAAGTGTGCTTTTATCAACTCAAAACAAAAGGTCAAGATTTACTTTAACAGCAAGGGTAGATAAAGTAGCACTTTAACATCAAGGATAGATAAAGTAATTTAATTTTCTAACTTTTGTTTAAATTAAATATGACAGCTTAGTATTATCGTAGCAACCCAATCTAGCTGCTGACATTTTGAAATGTGATTGACTGTCCTTATTTTCTTTTGAAATTGTCAAAGTTCTTGCTATAGAAAAAAATATTGTATTATACACGACGATAAAGTTATTTCTATCCACTCTTGAATCATTAACGTCTCGACTTCGTCTCGACGTTAAACGATTCACTCGTGGATAAAATTTAACTTTATCGTCTTGTATAATAAATGACTATTTTTAGTTACATTTATTTCAATTTTAATTTTTTTTTCTTATACTAATCTAATTTTTCGCGGCGGCCGGTTCAATTTATCAGTGACGCCGAACTTTCTAGATCGTCTAGAAGATTCCCTCTTCTCTCATTGGCTGCCATCTATGCACTCTGCTAGAACGTTGCCGCCAACCTGCTATCCGCTCACGTCTAGTCGGCTAGAGCCCGCTGGTGACATCTCCTCACTTGAATCCTACGGGCTGGCTGCCATAGATTCCTCTACCAGTCGCTAGGTGGTTCTAGATACTTCTCGGTTTTTACACCATATCAGTGAAGTAAACAACTGATAAATCGCCATCGCCCTACCTAATTTTGTTTCGTTTCATCACTTTATAACCATTTTTTTTGGTTGATCTCCAAAACGCAGCCCCATAATTAAAAAAAAAATTTTTTTGATTCTAGGGGGGCAGCTGTCCCCCCCCCCCCCCCCTGCCCCTCGCTTGGTACGCCCATGGTCCGTCAACCTTCAAACCGCATCTAACCTGTCAATAACACCTATTGTTCGTAGTATCCAGTCCTGCTCCCTTTATCAATGTCACCATCACTCCAATCGATTTCTGGTAAGTTTCAGTATTATAGATGATCCCGATCTAACCTTCTTTATTCCTCAGATAGTACTCTGTATCTAGCAACACCCAGAGAACCGTCCAAATCAAACAGTTAATTCCGACAACTTCCTTTTAAATGTTTGACCCGTCTTCCATGCAACCACCAACGTCACCAATGAATTCTAATTATATCTTGCATGTATCAATAAATCCAAATCCCTTCAAATAATGTAATCTTCTGTGTTATTTATTTCCAATTCACTGTATTGCACAATCTCTTCACCGATTGTATGGTTTTATTAATTCCAGTTTATATTTTCATATTTTCACCACGTAGATTTGTTAATAGCCCTTTTATTTTGTATTTTACCAAACAATTATACAAAATAAGGCATAATTTCAAACTTTTTATTCTCAAAATTAGTTATTTCAAAATTCGATATACATTTTCTATGAGTTTGTTTATTTAACTAACTAAACAAATTTTTATATCTCTCGTAGTTACAATTCTTCTTGCCTTCTTAAAAATATTAATGTCCTATTAGTACCAGCTACAATTCTTTATTATTATCGCAAGCACATTTGTCAATTGTAACCTTGGCTTGAAACTTTATTAAAATTAAATACTCAATTGCTATTTACTTATCAAATTATCTTACTCATTGTCTCAATTAATTTTTATTATTCATTTTGAAATTAACACCCAATCTAATCTAAACACCTCAAATTTTGATTGTAATAATCTTCCAAATTTATCAATTTTATATTTTTATTTTGCAACTACCCTTATAGTGTATCATAACAATATATATATATATATATGCATTTAGTACTCATACACCTCCAAACGGTATGTGCTTAGGTAGTGTTCGCCTCCGTTTTGACGAGTTCGCCTCCGATTTCGGAGGCGAAAGCGTTTTGCGTTGTTTTCACGTCTAAAATTGCAATTTTGGCTGCCTCTATCGTTTGGTAGATTTTTGTTCGGAGGTGTAAAAAAACCTACATACACCTACACACATATACCATAGTTGGAGTTACTTCGCACAGGTGGCGCTGTTGTTTTATACGCATAACACATATAGGTACTAATCGCCTCGTTACATCTGAAGTGCGAGTTGGCCTCATCTTACTGGCAACACTGCATGAGGCCAAGGGCTGTAAATTAGATAGAATAACACAGATCTCGCGCTGCATTCGCCAACTCATGCCCGACCCCCGCTAACCCCTTATCAAGAACTGCATCGCTGTGACGTCAGAACGAGGCGACCGCGTTTTGCTTATATTCGTGTTTTAGATTGTTTTTTCTATTTTCGGCTGTTTTTGAGTACTTTTAATAATTTAAAAATTGTGTTTTAATTTGGGAGATATAAAACGTGTTTTTCGTCTTAGTTTTAGTTAAAAGTTTAGTTTAAGATATGGATATTAGCAGAGACACAAAGTGCCTGTTGTAGGTCCTGATAATAATAGTACCAAATAAAAAGTTCATTCTTTGGTAAAAGTATAAAATAAATATAATTTAACAGTGTGCTGCCAAAGTTCAATTACGCTTCTTAAAACATAAAATTAAAACAGTAGTTTCTGATGGTGGCAAAAAATACTTGGTAACTTAGCAGTTTATTAAGTAGGTACCACAGTGAAAATATCGCCAATAAAATTTTTAAGAAAGAGAAGGACTTACTTTTGAGTATCCTTTGAAAGGACTATATAACTCGCATGTATTTTCGTGATTTTAAAAGCAAACAAGCAAAGAAGAGAAAAAGTACTTACGGTGTCTATATCCAACAAAAAATTTGAAGATTATACTTAACTTCACATCTCTGTCTGTTGTCAAATCTTGCAGTCGATTTTTCAACCACACAGTCTCGTTATGTAATTACTAATTAGCATAACGAATGGATGGATTCATAAGAGTGTGGAAATTATGTCGAGCATAAATTCGCTAACTTCGTTAATGCTTGTTTTTGGGAAAAAAATAAATTTCAAAGAACTATGCAATTCACATTGCAGCGCATATATTAAATGTACTTTAATTTTGTTTATATATTTGTAAATGTTATGACGTTATTTTTTTTTGTTAATTGACAATCTATATTTTTATTCATTTATTTCGGTAGCAAGTTTTAATTTGCGCTCAATGGAATAACATCTTTAATAGCTTACATTAGAAAAAAATTAAAAACTGCCTTAAAGTTCAAATAGTAAGGATGAATGAAATTAATGAACTAATGCTAGTTATCTGGGTTTAAAGCAACAAAAGCCTTAGTTAGGATTACTTTTTGGCTTTGACAATAATTCCACCATAAAAATGAAGTTACAAACATCGTTTTTTAAACCCAGGTAACTAGCCTTGCTATGTGAACTTGACTGCTATTTCAATATTTGTCTAATGTAACTTAGTTAAAATGTTATACCGTAGAAAACAGATTAAAAATTGCCGCCGAAATAAATGAAGAAATATATAGGTTCTCAGTTACAAAAAATATTGATGACGTCTAACATTTAAAAAATATGATACAAAAACTTGAAAATTACTTTAAAGTAAGTGCTGTTATTTGAATCGCTGCATTCCTTTCATATTTTTTCCCAAAAACGAACAGTAACTGAGTTACTGAAGGTACGTACAGCTGATTGCAAATAAAAGTGGGACAAGTCTTGAGACTACTTTTTGCGTTTTTAATAACGTGTGAAACTTTCTCTAACTTATATTTCCGTAGGTGAATACATAAAATATTATTAAAGATAGAAGCATAAGAAAAGGAACATAATTACTAGTATTTAATATGTTATTGTACTTCATATTACAATATTACATATTAGCTGTCCCAGTTTTATTTGCAATCAGCTGTACGTATACGTCTGATGAGAATGAAAGAAATAAAAATATATCATAAGCATGCTCGTATTTCATAGTAAAAATGTATATCTTTAGAAATTTCTAGTTATTTCCATTATCTGTAAAGAGATATGTTTAAATATGTGAAGATTTTTAAGAGATATTTTTTATTTCTTAAAATTCCCAATATCACATATTTTATTGGCAAGAGAAAATAATTGCATTTATAATTCCAAATGGCGTTACATATTTTTATTTGCACCAGTATAAGTATTATAGACAAAAGTCTTAATTTTTACCTATTCCAGTGGAACTAAGATGTCGTTATACTGTTTTATAAGCTTTTCGCACTCATCTTTTATTGGAACTTTCTTTGTTTCTGTATTGCTTTTATTTATTTTTTTTGTCTGGTTCACCAATGTCTGAAGTGTTACATTCATCATTGTTGTTTGAAGCACTTAGTAGTGGTAGGTCTCCTTGATTTTCGGAAGTACCATCTGATTCAACTAATTCACTATTCGGGTCAAAAACAATCGTTTCTAGTATTTTGCTTATATACTCTGTCCCTTTAGCTTTATGAAATAAAGTTAACAACTTTGGTAGCTTGGTAGGCATCTTCAGTAAGTTCATACAATTCTTGGTGGGGTTTTTCAGTAAGGCTCATAAATCTGGAAAACTGGGTGTATACGTTTTCGTATGATTTGCATGGATGTTGCAATTTGTTTGTACAACCGATTTGACATATGGTTCTGGATTTTTTATTTTACAAGATTTAGCAAAGTTCCTTAAAATCACATCTCCTCTAACCCATTGATCAGTCACTCCAGGATACGCAAAGAAGTAGTGGTTTTGCTGTGGTATAGACCAAATTTTTAGTACGTTTCCCTATGTTCGATTTGAAATAAACTCAGGTTTAATTGTATTGTGTGACAATGTTCTGCATGAAATAATTTCACTGTATTGTACATTCTATATTAATTTAAGCTGTAGTTGATTTAATTTAGTAATATTCGTATGTTGTTTAGTAACGATTTTCTTTAATATTCCACTCTGTATATTTAAAAAATATCCTTTAATAAATTAATCCCTACAATATAAAAGAGAAAAACTAAACATAGTAACATTAGAAAACCAAATAAAGGAACACTATATAATTAGTAGAAACCGATCAGGAGCACTAAGAGTAATTTCTTAAATACTCTACTTTTTCGACGAAGTTTTTCAATTTCAGTGTCTTGGAGAAATAATACTGTTTGTTTTTGCAGGTTCGCAGAGCATACTATTACAAAGCCTTCAAATTCTAGGCAAAATACTACTGCGAAGTATTGTCTTCAATAATTTAAGTGTTTTAATAGCTATTTGTGTAACCAGTGCTAAAAGTGGACGTTTATGCACAAGTTTGCACACAATATTTTTTCTACGGCCTTGAATTTACTGTTATTAATCTATAAATGTCGATTTAACAAAGGTTTGCATTTATGACAGTTATAATTTATATCGTAATAAAGAGATGGCCTTGACGCGCAGGTGAAAGTTTCTGCAGCCAGTAGCTGTCAAAGTCAGTTATCAAAGGTAATTATAAATGTACACATTTTACTTTATTCATTACATAATGCTTTAATTAATTAAAACACACTTTACCTCTAACGAAACAAGTAACTAGAATAACTTTATAACCTCACCTCCTGTTCGAAATTCTGAATTCCACAACAGCTGTTTACTTTTAACACATGGGCTAAAAGTAAACAGCTGATTTCTTTAACCACGCTAAACTATAAAACGTCACTTTTAGTGAAAAAAGCTAGCGCTAAAAGGCCTACTTTTAGTAGTGGTCGTAGAAAAAATAATTTATTCTTAGAAGTGATCTGGTTTTAGTTTCAGTATTTGTGTAAACGTTTTGTAAATCACATTTCGACAAATAGAGCTGAAGTATGCAACTTGTTTGAAAGTTGTTTCAGGTTTCCAAAAGCGAATTCTTTCAGATCCGGACAGCAATGTAAATTACAATTATTACTTCCTTTTACGATAAAGGAAGTATTGGATTCACCCCAAAAATTCTAAATTGAGTTTTCAACAGATCTTCACGTTTTCGAGCCCCCTGAACCCAAAAACCATGTTTTTGTTCATTGGTCTGTCTGTGTGTGTGTGTCTGTGAACAGAATATCTCAAAAACGGAAAGAGGTATGGCGTTGAAACTTCATATATAAGTTTGGTGTACTATGTAGATGAGACAGCAAGCTTTCGAAGAAAATCGCATAACCGGAAGTAGATGTTTGCTCTTGTGATTTTTCATTTTTTTTTTTGGATTTTTCAAAAACGGCTATAACGATTTTTTTGAAACTTTTACATTTTTATTACATTTTTAGTGTGTATTTATGTGAGATGGGTTAAATACCTTTATTTTTTTTATTAACTCCTATTCTAAATAGAACACCTGGTATATTATTATATTTTTGAATTCAGCTTAAAATTTTAGAGAAAATTTGTCTCTTCAAGTAACGGTCTATTTTGTACCGTTTTTGTAGAATTTGTAATTTTTGAAAATATTTGACAAATGCTTAAAAATTAAAAATCAAATTTTACGCTAATTATAAGAACACTGTAAAAGGAATGTTTGTGAGTGTATCACGCCAGATTTTTTAAATACTAATCGTGAACGACGATTCATCTTCACAATAATGTAACCGAATTGTATCTACAAAACACACAAATCGCACCTTCTGCGCGCTGATCACTCTTGTTTTGATTTGAACGAATCGTGACCCCGCTTAATCATAGCACAAAGACGCTGATTTAGTGACTTTTAAATATTGCATACATTGATACATTTGGCAACGCTGCCGGAGGCAAACTCCACCGCTGTATTTAACATTTTTAAATACACTGTGACGAATACGTATTATTTATGTAAGCAGTTCGCAGCGCACTATACATACTTTTGAATTTATATGAAAAAAAAATTAAATTCAATTACCCCTCTCTGTTTGCCTTTACTAAGCGGAATGTGGGGGTGCTAAAAATATCAAATATACTTGTCTAACATTATTCTTCTTGGTGGATGGGTGGGCGTCCTAAGAATATGAGGAGGCAAACAGGATACAAATGCACACATATATATATATATATATATATATATATATATATATATATATATGTGCACGGCTATCTTACTTGCCTCCGAACATATGACAGACACCCACGCCTCCATGTCAAGGAACATGTTTTTCCATGTGTATTCCTCGTCAATCTCTTAAATAAGGTTTTCGTAACAGAAGCATCAAGAGAGGGGTAAGGAATTTTGCTATTTGAGATATACAAAAAAATGGTGCACACAAAATAGCAACACAGCTCCGACTACACTGCTACAATGTGGCCTCCCATTGTATATCGCCGTGTTACACAATCGACATACTCACCTCCAGCAACGTTGCCGTTCTGTTGCACCTTTTGCCGAGGGAATAAAAGTAGCGCGTCGTTTTGTTTTCGGATTTTGGCACGGCGAACGTGATAACGTATATAAACATCGCGCGGATGGTATTCTGCGTGTGTTAATAAATTTTTGTGGGTACCTAACATAGCTATATTACTACAAATAGCTTAATAAAATCAGTTGCCCTGTAGTTACTGAAATCTTGCAATATAATATTTGAGTTAAGAATTAATGAGTTACAATTCTTAGAAAAAACAACCAACAAAACTGCCACAATCATTTTTTAAAACTGAATTGTCATATTTCGAAAATCTATTATATTAGCCAACTTCGTCTGGACACGGCATGCGATCAATGGTGTTGATTATCTTTTAGTGAAAAATATGGATACCAGACCAAGCTGCATAATACGAATACTGAAAAATTAACGGTAACGGCGTACGCTCACAGAATTAACAACACTGAATTTTGGTAATCGAAGCATGGGCTACTTACTATACAGGGGCCGGCAACAAAGATATTTCTAAAACTACGAGAGTGACATAAAGTTCATATATATATAGGTACTGTCAGATGCTGAATTCGCTCACTTGCCAAAATGGAATACTCAGACCTAAAGTCGTCCCATTGCCGAATTAATTTGCTCAGTTACAGTATTGACCAAATTCATTTCGGCATTTAAACAAATTGGGCATCTGAGTCAAATATATAAAAATTCTACGAGGTACGAAGGCGGTGCACATCACATGATTATAAATGGTAGGTCAAAAAGAGTGGTGACCTAAACTTACTTTTTTTAAATAGAAGGCTCGATATTTAGGTAGCTTACAAGGAGTTTTCCTTCCATTCAAATGGTAATAATTTTAATATAAATTTGTATGGATCTACCGCCAACGGTTCTGGAGATATTAACGATTTTATGCAAAAAAAATGCTTAACTTTAGGCGGCTGTTGGAAGTAACAGGAAACAATTCAATGAAAGAGAACGTTATCAAAATATGGGGTAAAAGTTTCTTCACGTTTCTAATACTACTGAAACAATAAAAGGAAACATTTGCTAATGCGAATTACATCAACTTGCAAATAACATTACCGGTGATGGGATTCGAACTACATCACCTGCAAATGCGATTTCAGTTCCACGCGTTTCTTCCACTGATCCGTGAAGGATCTCTCGGATCTGTGCAGTGCATGGCTGTATTAAACAGAACACACTTTTTGTTGTCCTTTTTTACTCTTATAACATTTATCTTGCATCTCTTGGGTTCCATTTTCGTCAAGTGTAAAGCCTGAGCTATGTGCAAATTACTGATTTTATCTGAGTCTAAGTTAAAGCAAAATAAGCAACAATTTTTTTAGTGCCCACTCTGTACCTATATGTTGTGTCTAAATATGCCTTTTTTCTTTAAGTACAAAAACCTGAGATATGTGCAAATTATTACTTTCATTTAAGTAATAAGTCTTGAGTTAAAGCAAAAATAGAAAGAATTTAATTTTTCTTATTTGCTCACCCTGTATATATTTCCCCGAAATTTTCTCGGTTTCATGCCAGGTAGACATATAATATGCATGCAAAGTATCGTCTTCCTCCAAAAAATAGTTTTAGAGTTATACCGGCAAAAGACGGAATTGAAAAAAGCGTTTCTTTGATATCTAGGGACCCTGGAAGTGAAGATCTGAAGAAATCTCAGAGGGTAATTTTTTATCGATTACAATACGTTCTTCGTCTTTTAGACGAGGCAAGTAAAAACTAAAAATTAAGATGCTTTAATTCAAAGGATAACAAAAACCACCGAACAGAACAAAGAACCAGATTTAGACAATACAAATCCCGTAATGTAGAAACAAGAAATAATGAACACGAAAAAACGAAAAATTCTGAATAAATTGATTCTACGAGTATTATCAAATGAAATCAGATTTTGAAAAAAGCAAACGAACACATCAAAATTATACAGTGGCCGTCAAAAAGTCGGCATCGTATGGGAAAGTTTTTTATTTTTTATTTTTGAAAAGAACGTTTTACGACAATAATTTGTACTTGTCCAAAAACCTATTTAGCCCCTATCATACATACCGAGTGATTTTAACTTATTTAGAAAATGGCGTATTTCGAAATTGTCAAAATCTAAAAAGTGCTATTTTTCGGAAATTAAGTAAGTTTTCAATGAGATTTCTTTAGAGTGTTAGTTCTAGCTAACTGAACAATCTCAAGTCCAGAAAACACACATTTTTCTTTAACTTTGGCTAAACTTTAATTTTTCAATTTTTTAAATATTTTTCAAAATTTCACATACCAACAGCTTGTGGCCGGCTGGTGCTTTCGTGGCGCCCGCAGTGTAGTGGGTTCAAGCCCCACACCCGGGAATTGATAATCTCGTACGCTCTCTGGCCATCATACGAACACCTTTGATGGTCGTGACCCCTGCGAGGGCATTCTTCCTTAATTCAAGAGGTTAGGCTAGCCACCTACCCCGGCCGCGGATTAAGATGGCTTATAAAACCGCACTCAAGTGTGTGAAAGTAACAGGCTCTCAGCCTATATTAAGAGGAAGAAGAACAAGACATACCAAAACTTAATTTTAAAATTGACATTTTTTATGTGAAGACTAACGATTTAGGCTATATTTGTAAAAAATAATATAAAATGTTAATTACTCCTTTAGATTTTTTATTACTTACCGAAAAGTGATATGTTCGCATAATTTTTAAGTTTTTGATGCAATGCGCTTTTTAGGAGAAGAGTTTTTAAATGATAATTAATATCTATTTAAATGGCTTCTTCGATAAAAACTCTAATCTAACCCATTTAATGAATCCTGTAAATATTCCTTTACAGTTGTCTAAATGAGAAGATTTTTCTTTATACACCTTACATGTTCTAAAAATGCTTCTCATTCAGACAACTGTAAAAGACCGTTTACAGGATTTTTGGATTTTTATAACAGTAATTCGCTAACAAGGTTCGAGTTTTTAGAAGCCATTTAAATAGATATTAATAATCATTCAAAAATATTTCTCCTAAAAAGCACATTGGATCAAAAACGTAAAAATTATGCGAACATATCAGTTTTCGGTAAATAATACAAAATCTAAACGAACAATTAACATTTTATATTATTTTTTACAATTATAAATCTTGAAAGTCGTTACATAAAAAATTTTAATTTCAATATTAAGTCATGGTATGCGAAACTGAAAAATATTTAAAAAATTGAAAAAGCTAAAGCTAAAGTTAAAGAAAAATGTGTTTTCTGGACTTGAGATTGTTCAGTTAATTAAAGCTAACACACTCTAAAACAATTTCATTGCAATATTACTTGATTTCCGAAAACTAGCACTTTTTAGATTTTGACAATTTCGAAAAACGGAATTTTCTAAATAAGTAAACGTCACTCGGTATATATGATAGGGGCTAAATAGGTTTTTAGACAAGCACAAATTATTGACGTGTAAAGTTTTTTTGAAAAATCTAAAATAATTTTTTTCTCATATGATGCCGACCTTTTGGGGGTCACTGTATACCCAATACCTTCTTCCATGGGTATTAAAACTATACAAAGTGCTCGTAATTTGCAAATTTAATGATTTTGCCTTAGTAAATGAATTACGCTATGTATCTCTGTATTTCTTAAAAACTCTTTCAATAAACTTTCGCCTAATAGCTTATTTAGCACCCCTAAACTCAACTAGTTTTCAGATTTAATTTATTCCAGCATTTCTCGGGTTTTTGTGTCAGCAATGGCTGGATTTTTATTTTCTAAACCTAGTTTGTGATTCCTTTAAATAAAGCATTTTAGGGGCCTTACACTGTTTTCTTATACTCACACTCGCATAGTTGGAAAACAGTTGAATTCAGAGTTATCCAGTAAGATATCAAAATAAATCTCTTTAAAGAGGCATTTCAAAAATACTAAAATGTGTAGTGCGTTTCCTTTAAAAACCCTTGAAATCATTAAATTTGCAGACACCTTGTATAGTATGAATGCCGAGAATCACCATTTTACACTCGAAAGGCAATTCACAAAAAACGTAATGTTTTATTTTTTATTTCAGTATCTACAGCAGCTGCCTGAAGTTTAGCATTTTGTTTATAAAATCGGTAACATCTCCAAAACAGTTCATGTTAGACCCATACAAATTCATAATAAAACTATTGGTATTTCAATGCAAAGCTTTTAAGCTTCTTAAATATAGAGTAATAACTTTGGTTCGCCACAGTTTTTGAGCCACCCTGTATAATCCGAAATATTTTAGTAATATGCAACACTTTCGTACCTTCAACTTTTATATAAGCTATTTTAATGTAAATCTCCTAGTTTTAGAGTTATTTCCCACCCCGCATCGTTGACGGATCCTGTATTAAATGTCCAGTGGCAGGCGGTTGCATTGTATTTACTTAAATCCATTACTAGCGATAAGCCCCCGTGCGCGTTTGCCAAGTCTCTGAGGCGTAACAGTATGTTTCATAGATAGAGGCGAGTACTACTGGCGCACCTTGTTAGGTGTATATGTGTATTACATGGTCGCGCCATCTAGAATAACCTCTACCAACTGAAGTGTATAACTGAATATGTGTACCGTCAAACTCACCTCCACCAAAAAATCTGTTAAATCGATGCTTGTTGCACCATCTGTTGAATGGAACACTTATACATGGGGATACCTAGTCGCCTCCGATTTTTCGTACTGGCCTCCAAAAATGAGGCCAGTTCTTCGTATCGACGTATGCTTTCGGAGGCGAGTTTGACGTTTTGCATATATATATATATATATATATATATATATATATACACACCGGGTGCTGACTTGCGCGACGCACCATCACCATAGGAATTTGCATAGTAAATTCTTTATGTTCAATTATTTGCTCCCCTAATTATTTTAGAGTTAAAGTGTAAATACATTTTTTGTAGAGAACAAAATACTGCATCCATTCATACTGTTGCTAAGAATTTTTCATTTTCCGGAACCGTAGAAATGCAAAAAACAAACTAGCATTTTCACAAAAATCAGTGATGCCATGGAATTATTGAAACAAGCCAATGCTCACGTAAATGCTTGCGGCGCGACAATATGTGCTGTTTGTTTGTTTGTCATTGATGTTTGACGTTTATAATAATTCATTGTTAATTATGTTCTGCTTAATGTCTCTAAGGTACAGTCGTGTGCAAATAAATCTGGGACAGTGTTTTTTTCACATGCAGATTCAGTTAAGAATCGAAGAATATCTCCATTGATTTCCTGCTATCAGAAAGAGTTACATTAAACTTTAACAGGTACTGAAACCCGTAACTCTCTCTGATAAGAGGAAATCCATGGAAATATTCTTCAAATTCTTAACTGAATCTGCATGTGAAAAAAACACTGTCCCAGATTTATTTGCACACGACTGTACATAGACTTTCTCCATAACAAAAATGGTTTTACGAGTATGGTGGACGTTCGTTAAGTAACCTCCTTGTTTATTGTAAAATATTCGTATCGGCAAATTCCAAACAGTACAACCATTAATAGACTAATTCATATTCATTTTAAGTTTAAGACTACAGGCAGGTTATTAAATAATTTTAGGTGCAATAATGAGGTTCAGAACTTACACCAAAACGAGAAAAACGACAATACGTTCAATATTTTGACGGCAGTGACTGGATGATAGCCCCGCACGCACTTCTGTTGGCATTGGCTTGTTTTAATAATTCCATGGCATCACTGATTTTTGTAAAAATGCTAGTTTGATTTGTTGCATTTCTTCGGTTCTGGAAAATGAAAAATTGATAGCAATAGTATGAATGGATGTAGTATTTTTTACTCTACAAAAAATGTATTTACACTTTAGCTCTAAAATAATTAGGGGAGCAAATAATTGAACATAAAGAATTTACTATGCAAATTCCTATGGTGCGTCGCGCAAGTCAGCACCCGGTATATATATACAGATTGTCCGGATTGTATTCGGAACATGGGAAATTAATGAGTGTGACAGGGATAAACAGATAAAATGAGTAGGTATGACAGAGAAGAAAAATATCCAAATTTATCAATATACCAATGGACACTTTCAAAACTTTTCATGGATGCTCATATTTTAAATAAATTAAACACATCTAATAATAATAATAATAATAATAATAATAATGTTTATTGTCCTATAATACAAAACAAATACATTGTTAACTAACTACTACCAACCAAGTATATTAATTAAGGGACAAATGGAAGGGTTCAGCAACATGTAAGGTTACTGATCTACCACCCTCCCAAGCAGACTACTTGCTCATATTAACTAAGTGCGCGAATACTTAATAGCTGATGCAACGCGAAAGCTTACATAATACATATACCAAATTAGCCCATCAAACACCTCCCTCCAACAGTTTATTTTTGTACAATGATTTAAATTTATTTAATGGCTGATCTTTCCATTCTAAGGGTAAGTTATTGAAGAATTTGCAGACGTTATATGAAAAACTTCTTTGGTAGATTGAAGTACGATGAGTAGGCATGGTTAATAGACCCTTATGCCTTAGATTAAGATTATGAATGTCTGTTCTATATTTTACTTTACGGCAAAGATATGGTGGAACCCCTGTGATAATTACTTTATAGTACAGAACAGCACAGTGAATATTTCTCCGCTGTTCCATATTAAGACACTTTGCTTCTTTTAATTTGTGAGTGATTCTCTCATACTTTCTCACACCGTAAATTAAGCGTAAACAATTATTTTGCACAAGTTGTATTCTTCTACGTTCATCCGCATCAATGCAGTGTGCGTATAAGGTGTCCGCGTAGTTGAAGTGAGAAAGAACGAGTGAGTCACACAACATTATTTTAAGTTCTTTATTTAATATATATCTATTAGCATACAGCAGCTTTAAGTTAGAATATGCTCTTCCTATGCAAGTCCGTACGTGCGTCTTAAATCTTAAGGAGTTATCAATAGTAACGCCAAGATTATAAACTTCATCCCTCACGGGAAGGAGCATGTTGTTAAGGTAAAGTTTTATTTTATCCCGAAGTCTAGATCTACTCTCTTTATTACCAAACAATATAACATTTGTTTTATTTGGATTTAAAGATAAAGAATGCTGCATAGAATATTCAGAAAGGTTCTGTAAATCCTCATTTATATTATTTATCGCCTCGTCTAGTTTATTAGTTGGAAACGAAAGATATACCTGTGTATCGTCAGCATACAGATGGTGCTGACAGTGTTGCAGACAATGGTTTATTAAATTATTTGTGTAAATTGTGAACAAGATTGGTCCAAGAATGGACCCTTGTGGTACACCTGACGACATCTCTGCAGCCTCAGAAACGTTTCCATCCAGATAAACTTTCTGAGTACGTTCTGTTAAGTAAGAATTTACAAGATTGATTGCGGATACGTCCAGTCCTACATAATGCAAAATAGCTTTTAGAATATCATGATCAAGAGTATCGAAGGCTTTGCTAAAGTCTAAAAGCACTAAGATTGTAAGATAATCGTTGTCATTAGCAGCTAATACATCATCAATTATATTAATTAAAGCTGTCGTACAGCTGTATCCTGATCTAAAACCTGACTGACATTCAGGCAGCAGCTTATATTTATCAATATGTTGCTGTAGTTGAAATACTATTGCTTTTTCCATTATTTTTGACATTGCAGGTAAGATGCTGATAGGCCTTAAATCTTTATATTCTTCAGGGTGAGCTTTTTTTGGAATAGGTGTGATTTTGGATTGTCGCCATATTTTTGGAAATGTTTGATTTCTAAAACAGAAGTTTATTAAATGAGTTATAACGGGCGTAATATAAGGACAGCATACTTTTATCATGTCGATTGAAATATTATCAATGCCACACGCTTTAGTAGTAATACTATCGATAATTTTTGAAGTATCTTCATCTGTGATATCATCGAATTTAAATATATCCTGGTAGGTAGCTTTTAAATTATTATTATAAAAATGTATTAACTCGTTTTTAGAATGATCATTAGTAACAGGAATAGATTTAATAAAATATTGGTTGATTTCATTTACATTCTTGAGATCATCTGGGATGTCATATTGTGATTTGTTATTATATACGTTGAGATTTCTTAGTTCTTGCCACATTTTTAGTTTATTACGATTATTGATGTTTATTTTATATTCTAAGTACGCCTTTTTTTCCAAATGAACAGTTTTATTAGTTAATCTGTCATTAGAAATTTCAAAATGCAGTACACGGTAGCAGAAAAGGTTCAAATTATTAGATGGATTTATGCTGGGAACTCAATTAATGAAACTGTAAATTTATTTATAACTGCGTTTGAAAATCGTTCCATTCCTTCACGTTCAGGCATATCCAGAATTGTTTGTAATTTTGAAGAAACCGGTGCTTAACTTTTAATGACACTAATGACAGCTGATCTTAATTTATTTAAAAAACTTGTATATCCATGAAAAGTTTTGAAAGTGTCCATTGGTATATTGATAAATTTGGATATGTTTCTTCTCTGTCAAACCTACTCATTTTATCTGTTTATCCCTGTTGCACTCATTAATTTCCCATGTCCCGAGTACAATCCGGACAATCTGTATATATACCAAAAATTTTCGAATTGGAATTTCATATTTTGGAATTCCGCCCTGCTTGGTGTGAAACAAATTTTAAGAATATTTTCAGTTTTTGAAAAACAAGTAGGTCTTGACAGGAAAGCGAAAACTATTTTATTTTCAGGTAAACTACCCTTTTTGTTCATGATACGGCAAAATTTTATTAAGAAAAGTTGTTGATAATGATAAATTATGGCCCTATACCAAATTTCAGAAAGATATGTCGACTTATAAAAAACTTATTTTTTTCTAAATTGTATTTTATTGTCAGGTAAACTACCCTTTTTGTTTATGATACGGAAAAATTGTATCAAGAAAAGTTGTTTATAATAATAAATTATGGCCCTATAACAAATTTCAGAAAGCTCTGTCGACTTAGATTAAACCGTCATTTTTAATAAATGCAATTTCTTTAATCTAAAAAATAACGGTTTAATCTAAGTCACAAGATATTTCTGAAATTTTGTACAGGATCATAATTTCTCATTGTAAACAACTTTTCTTAATACAATTTTGCCGTATCATAAACAAAAAGGGTAGTTTACCTGACAATAAAATACAATTTTCTAAAAAATAACAGTTTTTTATAAGTCGAAAGATCTACCCGAAATTTGGTATAGGGCCATAATTTATCATTATCAACAACTTGTCTTAATTAAATTTTGCCGTATCATGAACAAAACGGGTAGTTTACCTGAAAATAAAATTGTTTTCGCTTCCCTGTCAAGGCCTACTTGATTTTAAAAAATCGAAAGTAAACTACAAATAAGTTTCACACCAAGCAGGGCGGAATCCCAAAATATGAAATTCCAATTCGAAAATTTTTGGTCAATCATACCTATTGTAAACTCAATCCGGGGACATACTGTATATACCGTGTGTCCACAGAAGTACGCACCATAGAGATAAGAATATGCTAATAGAATATAAAGATCAACCAGTGCTATGACCACCGTCCCTTTTCTTGTACCATTTATAACAATATTGTTTCATACAGTGGCGAGTCAGTAGCCAGAAAACAACGTTTTAGCGTGCCGGCGATCACATCATTAGCCGATCTTTCTACTCTATTTAGTTATCCCTATGGTGCGTCCTCCTGTGGACACACGGTATATATATATATATATTCTTTTGTATTGCAGGCGGAGTTGAAAAACGGCTATGCTGATACCCCGCCTATTGAGAATGATGTAAAAAAATTCTCAATAAACATTATTATTATTATTATCTCGCGACACCACGTTTTGCGCTATTGTGATGGTTAGAATCGTAGTGTAGGTATCTCCCCGTATGGGTTGGTTTTCGATATTCCCTTCTTTGTACTGTGTCACCATTCTTCTGGACTAGTACGTCCAGGTATGGGAGTTTGTTTTCCGATTCTATTTCCATCGTAAACTTAATTGATCGGGCTTGATTAGTGAGATCATGGGCGCCGTTAGAAAACTTTCCAGGGAGGGGCAATATTTTTTCGGTATTGAGATAAGACAATTAATTTAACAGAGAGCCTAAAAGAGAAACACTTGATGCACACCTGAAAAATGCTATTAGATTTTAAAAAATATAAAAACAAAGTGCTACAAGATTTGGAAAAAATACCTGTATCACCAACACGTTTTGTGTATCTAAATAAAAAATAGTGGGCATTTTATTTGTAAAAACTGCATGCATTCAGATATCAGAAATAATAAAATCATTACGTTTTCTACTACATCTTTTCCTTATGGTTTGGACATCAACTCGAAAAAAATAGTGAATTGATAGTAATAGCAATACACAATAATGCTGACATAAAATTAATTAACAAATAAAATAATAGATGCAAAAATATACATACCCTACAGATCGGATCGAAGCCACAAATAAAAAACAATGCCAACCAGGATACCCAATAATCTAACAGTAGTAACTCAACCAATGTATATATCGAGAGATCCAAAAAAAACTGTTCCTCAGCGGGCTGTGGAAATTCAACGTATGAATAATATGTTGGTGACACTGTAAGTCAATATCAAATTCGAGGTTATCAGGTTAGGTTTTCCGTCAGTTTTGACACAGAATGACGCAAATCCTAACCTACTAACCTCGAATTTGACATTGACGTACAGTGTCACCAACACATTATTCATACGTTGAATTTCCACAGCCCGCTGAGGAACAGTTTTTTTTTGGATCTCTCGATATTTTAAATATTTGCATAAACATTCCATGCAGGTGCACTGGGACTTAGCAAGCCATTATAGACGCCTCTCATCTCGATATTTCGGTCATCGGCTTATTTTGGCTAATTCAAAGAATCTGTTCTGTAAAGTGGCCGGGCCCTTAGGGCGGGCAAAATAATAAATATTTATTTGCTGTTACTACGCACACTATCTAATATTATTACACCCTATGAAAATAATTTCTATGCTATGAGTTCTAATTGCTGGATGGTCAACGCGTACTAGACAATCAAGGTTAATGTAATGGTGGATTATTTTTGGCAAAAATTCAGGGAGGGGCAAGCGCCCTTCTTTGCCCCTATGTAACGGCGCCCATGAGTGAGATGTTCTAGACCTTAAACAGGAAATTGAGATAATCACAGAAATGCTGCAAGCTAATGACTACCCAAAAAGAACTCTAAACCAAACGCTAAAAGAGATGGACAAAAATACAACACCGGCAGGGGATGAGAAAACGGAAAACGGAACACTGAGTGGCCCAAATCTCGGGGCTCGCTTAATCAAAAGAGCATGCTTTAACTTCACAAAATTAATTACACTTGGCCTTTGCCACACTGGATTAGTGAATGACCCAGAAGGGGTTTCAAAATTCATAAAAAGAATGAACTGACTTTAACAGGTTTATTATTTAAAGGAACAAATGACAGTTTACACAAATCGGTACATTAAAACAAACACCCGGAGGTGAGTTTAAATTTAGTAATACGATATCCTACGTGAATATGAAAGGGGGTCCCATAAAACCAAAATATATCTTAAGGGCTAGTTACAAAGACACAAAAAAACACAATATTATCCAAGACAAGTGACATAAAATGGACGCCAGGATAAAGCCCCTGGTAAACATTAACTGAGACAGGTCAAAAGTCCTAGCGGACGTACGCAACGTTTATAAGCACTGACGCACAATAAAAGATAAAATCGCACCTTAAGTTAGACACCAGAATTATTTAGTTGATACAATACAAGGCGCCTACCTGAGTTGAAGCATGCAGTGTTCGATGCAGGTGTACTCGTCCTCGTGGAGGCTTGGCAGGGCGTTGCAGAGGTACAGAAAGGGCCGGAGCCGGGCCTGATGGTTGCTTAGCGCTGAGCGGCGCCTAAAATGATGTGGGCCTCTCCCTGGGAAGAACCGGAGCGATAGAGTTGGTTTATTCCAGGCTTCGGAATGGCACGACGTAATCGGAATTTGCAAAGAATGCAACCAGGGCACTACAACAATGACAAGCGGTGGGCCAACCTTCGATTTCGATAAACTCAGCGTCGGTAATTCAAAAATGCAGTACGCAAAAGGTTTTTCCCCACAAAGGTACGGGAAACCGTTAATCACAAGCTTAAAGATGTCGTCTCTAATTGGATCTGCAAATGGTGCAACTATCTTCCCCTGGGAAGTATAACAACTTAAGGAGACGACTCGGCTATTTGCCAACACTGAATTATCGATAAACTCAATTGCCCACCGCGCGTGTACTTTCAAACACCCAACAAGGGTAAAACAGTCGTGCCAAAGGTCTAAGCTGAACTGCCTTAAAAAACCCGATCGCGCGGTGACTACCGAATTTGTTCACCCCGCGCCGCCGTGAAGTTATCCTTCTCTTGCAACCGTTAAAGAAAATCTTCCCTTTCAAGATTGCACTAATGCTCAAAGAATTGCGAAACAAAGCAGCTTACTGCGTATCGAAGAAAAGCGAAAGGGGCCTGGAACATTCCAAAGAATTTCTTGCAGTCGTAATGACTCCCACGGTGTCAAATTACAAGGCCAGTTACGAACTTCTTGCGTTGAAGTCAATAACAAGAAGTTTTCAAGGGCAGCATATGGGCTATCGCCAAAACAAATGTAATCCCAGAGCCTAATTTCTTTGTGCGTGAAACAAGGAAGGGTTGTTCAAAATTGATTAGATGCATACGGATTTGAAGAATTTGTAATTACAACGGCGCCGAGCAGTCGGGAAACCTGACGCAATTAGTATACGAAACGGAAACGTTTATCAGGAAAAGGATCCCAATATCTATGTTTGTTTTCAGGTTCTGAGTTTAACTGTACTATAAATACCTCGGGTAGCCCCAAGATTATAAAACAAACAAAGCGGCTAGGGCGGGACATGAATTGTTTACAAGGAATTTTCACGCATCACGGAGCCCGAGCATAAGCCCAAGTAAATTCGAATTACGACGCCGCGTTAACAGGGCCGGTCTCGCGCCAGAGGCGGCTTTACGAAAAGTAAATCGGCCAGCGCTTTTCAATAGAATTACTCAATAAAGAAATACCTTTACACACCGCCAAAATATTAGAAAGGGTGAAACCAGCAAATCCAAGATCGCGGAACATGTGTGGAACGAAGATCACCACATACAATGAGAAAACGCATCAATTGTAGCTAAAGAGGAAAACAGGTTCCGTAGGAAGCTGAAAGAAACTACATACACTGCGCTGGCAGTCGAACCAATTAGCCAGGCTAGCGCAGAACTAAAGCCCATTTGAATGCCACTACTGCTCAGAGAATTACAAAACTAGTCTACTGTGCATATGGCGGTAAGATATATATATATATATATATATATATATATATATATATATTAAAATAGTTCCTCTCACAGCTTAGGTGGTTACATACACAGTAAAATATTTTTCCTTGACTGGGACAGGGGTTGGAATAACTTCAATCTCAGTACTACGCACAGGTACCAAGCTTTAATGGTTAGATTGAAATAAAACCACTTGTATATAATCGCCTGACGTTTCGTATTTATTTAATACTTTCTCAAAGGCTAACGACTTGTGGAAACCAAACACATGTTTTTAAGGACATGTGACGGTATTCAAATTTGAACAAATTCATCGGAAAAAGGCAGTAGGCCACCCAAGTTACAGAGATAAGCTACACATAACATAACTACATTTGCTCCTGCATCGAGCAGGTTACAAATTAAAAATTTACTGACACATTTAAAATTTGATTTACAATAATTTTATTAGTTTTTTGACCAAAATGGCCGTCAATTAGATAAATATATATATATATACAGTGTGGTCCTTCAAGTGTGCAACAAATGGGAATTTTTTTTATTAGTTGTACAATCGAAATTTAAATACCGCCAAAAGTTAGTGCATGTTCGATAACCATATTAGATGCCTTTATAATGGCTTCACGTCAAACAATATACAGGGCAGGACAAAAAATATGAAATTCGTTCAAGAATAAAGTTACCTTATTTCAAAAAATATAGCAAAATTTTATTGAGAAAAGTTGTTTAGAATGAAAAGCTACGCTCAAATACAAAATCACGGCCTCCTATTCAAATTTTGATTTTTTGGAAAATTTTGTATCACCCCCGTATGATACATATTTTTATTATTCTGATTTTATTAAGAGTTTTTCATATGTAAATTATCATTAGTAAAGCATTTGTCTTGTTAAAAAGAATATTTGCGAAATTCTAAAGTTCTGTTAAATATCGTTGCAACAAACATGAAGTGGACGCTTACCTAAAAAAATATAAATCCAAGTAAATTTTATAAATACGCTTCAAGTTGCTATAAGTTATTTAAAAGTGATGTGGTTGTGGCTACTTTAAATACATATAAAATCAGAATAATAAAAATATGTATCATACGGCGGTAATACAAAATTTTCCAAAAAAAACATCAAAATTCGAATAGGAGGCCGTGATTTTGTATTTGAGCGTAGCTTTTGATTCTAAACCACTTTTCTCAATAAAATTTTGCTATATTTTTTGAAATAAGGTAACTTTATTCTTGAACGAATTTCATATTTTTTGTCCTGCCCTGTATATTGTTTGACGTGAAGCCATTCTAAAGGCATCTAATATGGTTATCGAACATGCACTAACTTTTGGCGGTATTTAAATTTCGATTGTACAACTAATAAAAAAATTTCCCATTTGTTGCACACTTAATGGACCACACTGTATATATATATATATATATATAAATTGAATAGAAATGGTGTTAAACCACATCCTTGACGAACGTCTCTTGATGTTTTAATTGGGTTTGATAGGTGTTCTGCTTCGAGTTTAATTTGTATTTTAGATAATTCGTATATTATTGTATTGCTTGAACTAATTTCGTTGGGACTTTGTAATTGTATAGTTTTTTGCAGAAGATTTTATCATACGCTTGTTTGCAGTCTATGAACAATAAGATCGTTGACAGATTGAGCTCTTCTCTTTTCGTTTGTCTCTTATTTGTTTGACTACTTAAAACCCTGCTGTTCTTCTAATAGATAGTTATCGACTTATTGTTCTAGTTTATTTTAGCTAGACTATATAGCAGCTTAATTTCCTTTTTGCCTTGGCAATTCATTCTCACTCCTTTCTTGTCTACATTGGTCACTATTTATTATTTAAAGACGTTTTTTATAGAGAAAAAATTTCAGCATCTATTTATGCCATCATCGGTCATTTTACAATTCGGAAAATCGAAAAATTAAAGAAACTAAAATAACCGTCTGTAGAGTTCTCGGGCTGGATTTTCCCTTTTTTCAGTACCTATAAAAAACCGAAGTGGTAATTTAACAACATTTAATTCGCAAATAAACAACACAACTAAGATACACAGGACACAATCTATTAAACATTCAATTTAAACACAAAATAAGTAAACTCAAAGTAAAATGGGCTACCCTTGCTACAAATTTTCAACAGCTTAATCTTAAGCGCACTGTCAGGCAAGGATGGATGCGGCCGAGTTTCCTCCACAGATGGTACAGCACCTAAAAAGTTAAAAACATGCGGCACCCGCGAAATATGACTTACAGTAGCCGCAGCGGCAAATATACATAAATTTGAACATAACTCCCCGCGTTGAAAGTATGTAACTTTCAATTACATAAAAATGGGGTATATAACCCACCTTTTATAGTAAATAATCTTTACTACTTTCATATACTAAAAATAACTAATTTATGAAACAATAGAGTCCATTAATGATTATTGTCCAATGATAACGCGCACACTTTTGACACTGAACGATTTAGCTCACCATTTGCTATGTTTATATTAACTACGCGCACAACACCATCTAGCCCAGGTTGCATCTGGGTGAATCTGCCAAGAAGCCACTTCATAGGAGGTTGATCCTGTTCCTTGATCACAACTAAATCACCTTCCTTGATGTTTGAAGTTGCGGCTTTACACTTCTTCCGCTATTGTAGCTCCGACACGAATTCTTTAGCCTACCTTGTCCAGAAATATTGAACCATTTGCTGGAGCCTTTGGAAATAAGTTAGTCTATTTTTCGACAATCCTTTGACATCAGGGTCAGACAAAGATGTTAATGCCCTTCCTATAAGAAAGTGAGCCGGGGTGATAGAAAGCGAATCGTGGGGATCACAGCTCATAGGCGAGAGAGGATGTGAATTTAAAATTGCCTCTATCTGCACAAATACGATCTATAACTGGTCGAAAGTTAGAGTTAATGACGCGTCCAACTACCCTTTTTAGATGAATCTTGGCTGACTTTACTCCAGCTTCCCATAAACCACCAAAATGTAAGCAGTGTGCGGGAATAATAGATTTCCTATATAATTCTTATTTTTTGTAAGTATTAACATCCAATGTGGAAAGTTACCGCACTAGGCTAATAAATAATGTAGTCTGTATTGTGGCAAATGAATGAAGTGCAAATTCAAACCTTCAGCGTGTAAACTTTAGGATAAAATTTTGCTCTGCGTTTTAAGAAATTGGCCTAAATTTTGTACCTCATTTTTAGCGTGATTAACGCCTACAACAGAGAATGGAAAAGTTACGGTAATACGTTCACCAGGTAAGTTACCCATTAAGAGATGATTGACTTCAGTTTTAACTCTGAAACATCTAGATCAGAACTTGAATTTATACCTGGGGGGGGGGGGGGGGTCAAAAGTCCTTCGACATCAATTACGTTAGTCATAATATTTGTTTACTAAAAATTAGAAACTTGATATGTTCAGTTTTGAAACCGGTCACCTGGTATAAATCAAGATAAAAAGAAATTAACACGCACATAACTAATTGACATAATGCTACTCATTTTCTTTTATGCGAATTAGATATATTTTATTTACTAGCAACATGATATTGTTCATTTTCGTCATAGATACAAAAAATGTAAAGCTACTCATAATTCCCTAGGGATTTTTCAAATTATTTCTACCTCAATCTCATGGTAGTTATGCAACTAAATACAAACAACGTGTTAGCGACGATACGTTCTGGCAATCCTTGATGTTACTACATATTCGTATTATAAATAAACTTAACTATGACATTTTTCAATTTCATACTATTTGTATTAATATGCTAGTAAATAAAATACTGTACGCACCACTGGAGATATTCATGTTTTTAACCTTCGATTGACTTACAGATCCCGGGCCAACATGTCAATCTCAAGTTTTTCCTTATACCGGATGACCATAAATATCTGATATCACATTACCTTTGGAATCAACACCGCTTTATTAAAGTGATGAATCCAACTAAACTAAATGTAATTAATGTCATCACAACTAAAATTCCTATCTGTCAAATATTATTACAGATTGCAATAAGTAATGGAGTTACAACAGGAGATTTTGATAATCGAGTTGTAGGCTAAACTGCAAAATCCGGGGCACATTCCCCTCCTCTTATTGCATTTCATTACATTACATAGGTACCAATACTTATTGTAATTGAAATATAATGCTAACCAACATTTATAAGTAGCTAATTCCATGGCTACCGGGATCTCAGATATTTATGGCCACCCGGTACATTTCTTGTTTCAATAAAGTAGATCGTTTGCACTGGAGTAGATCAAGAAAGCAATTTATAACAACTAATTTAATTTATTATCGTTTATTTAATAAAGTTGTTGATATTAGGCGTTTGTGAAAATTAACCCGTGATATATGTCTCATTTACCAATTGTGGTAATCTTCTAATGAACGTCGCCCACTTTGAACTACCGTTCGTAGAGCCAGTAATATAGAAAGGAGAGACAAATTAACATTTATATGTTATTACTTATATACAAATTAACCCTCTTGTTATGGCCTACACACATTTCTTACATTACACAGGAATGTTTGTACTAAGTATACACAAATCTTAACTGCAGTAAACCTAAATTCGTACCTTTCTACAAAAAATATTGTCAAATTTCAATCCTACCTGCATTACTGGCTCTAGGAACGGTAATTCAAAATGGGCGTCGTACACTACAATACAAGATAACCCCAATTGTTAACCAGATGATTTATCGTGACATGAGTTGAGTTAAATAAGTTCAGACCGTACTTATACTATTTGTAATAGGGTATCTAAAATATGCACAACAACGCGATCACAGGCGGTGTGTCTTATATGGTATGTATGATATACAGTCTGGTGGCATACACAACACTGGTAAACACCAATACTATTCTGAGATACTAGTCCCACATAGTATTAACATTGGCCCAGCCTAGAAAGGTTCATCGTTTGCATACTCCCTGCCTCGAAGGTAAGAGAAAGTAAGGGACATCGTTTAAGTCAATGGGAAATGCAAGGTCTGTCTGCATAGCACTTGTACAAACATGTTCCGTAGACCGAGTGTGGCTTTGCTTATCGCTTTGGCTTTATGAGAAATCAGCAGTACCGCACTATCAGACGTTAAAAGCAAATTTGAACCACGCATATCTCGTTCTAGGGAACATTTTCGTATAAGCATTATGCCGGTAGATCTTGCACTTTCTTTTGATGCAAGCGATGTCCCCTGCTTTCTCTTACCTGCGAAGCAGGGAATAAACAAGCACTGTACACTTCTAGGTCGGGCTCAAGTTTCAAGTTAATATTATATGGGACTAGTACTTCCGAATAGACTAGATAAGTCTACTAAGGTTCAGCATTGTCTTTATGTGGCCTGCACTCTGCACTGTGCAGTAAAGCTTTGTTGAATCGATCTCTGTGGACACATAAAATGCATTCATTTAATCGATCTCAATTTCAACTATATTATAATTCATGGTTCGTTTTCGTGTACAGTTCCATTTCATTTTAATTTATTAAAAAACTTAAACATCATTCCTTTGTTACATATTCCATCAGATACTGTATAACAGTACAATATTCGTAAATTAATGTCTTTTCTTTCAGAACCTTGACAAAACTTCAAGTCTAGCATCTGATGGAATAGTGACAAGATGTCTTTTCTGATTTCTGTACATCACAGGCTTCAGGTATAATTTTAAACACTTCTTACTTGAACAGGACAACATATTGTTAGCAGTCATAAAACACATAATATGCTCAAAAGTAATATATTAGAAATCCACAGTAACTTTTATGTTAATACTGTGTTTTTCTAATGTTGCTTACAAACTGGCTAACTGTAAGGCCGCAGTCTCACTGAGCCACTACCAACCAGCAACGGCCATCAGCTAAAATTCCAGCATGCATAATTACATACGGCTGGTCTTACGTCATCGCTAGCCACCAACAAAATTGAAATATCCAACCTGCTTCAATTTTGGTGGACGGTGGATGTTGCTGGTTAGCGATGTGCAATTTTGCGGTAACTGCTAGGGTTTTTTTTTCTCTGGGCAATAACAAATTTGTTAGCACTTCTTTGCTATAGGAATCAGAACGATTGCAGATACCCACATTTTCAAATAGAAAAATAAACAAACATTTGCATACTTAACCTTATTTATTGCGTTTTACTAGCCGTTTCAATGTATAAAAATGTTGGTAAATGTGCGAACTGTAAGTGTCAAAAAGGCGGGTGTGGCTTCAATGGGACGGCAGCGCAATGTCTTAGTTGATGGCGGTTGATGGTTGTGGCTGGTAGTGGCTCAGTGGAAGTGCTGCCTAATTCTTAAATAAGTGGTTAATTAGTTAGATAATTAATCTACCTATTCCATTGTTGGTAACTTATTGCTGAATTACCGTTAGGTCTCAGGCTTTGTTGGTAATGTTTTTATTTGTGCTGTGGATTTTTACACGTCTTGTCAATTTTTTTTTACAAAGGTTTCTTCATTTGTTTCAGTTTTGAACCATTCTTTTAACTTCATTCCACCTATGTCCCTCTCCATTGCTGCTGTCTACTTCCTCTATCTATATCTTCCTTTTGGTTGTTCTATTGTTCTCCATACGTAATAAATGCCCCGGCTAACCTAGTTGAAGCTCTTGAATTATCGATATCACTGCTTTTGTGTTCAATTGGTCTTTAAATGTTTCGTTTTGTATTCGGTCTTTCTTGGTTTTATTTTCTGTTTTCCTTAAAAATCCCATTTTCGCGCTGGTGACCCCAGATTTGTGTTTATTTGATAATGCCTATGACTCACTACCGTACGATAGTCGGTACCACTAATTTTTTAAACACGGAAACTTTGACTTCTCTTGGTATTTCGATTTTCCCAAAGAATTGAATAATCTTCCTATGGTTCCTACTCTATTGTTAATATCATGCTCGAGTTTTCTATCCTCACTAATTTGTACCGCTACGTATTTGAATTTGATTACTTGTTCTATTGGGATTTATTCTAGTCTGATGTGTTTCTTTTTTCTGCGTTTATTGCCATTGGTTTTGTTTTTCTGTATTTATTGTCATGCTTATTTTTTGTAATTCGTGCCTATATACTTCTAAATTGTATTGTAAGTTTTCTTCCGTGCTTGCTATGATTGCTATGTCATCTGGGAATGTTAATTTGGAAACTTTTGTTTTTCTCCTTTCCAGTATCCTAGATTAAATATGTTGGTCCTCTTCTCGCTTCTCCAGATTGAGTTGCCTATAAGTAGTGTGAACAGCAGTGGGCTTAACAGTTAACACGCATCCTTGGTGGAGTCCCATCTTCATAACAAATTCTGCTGCTTCCTCATTTTTTGTTCTGACTGACGTTTTTTGGTATAAAGCTTTCACCACTTTTATTAGCGTATTTTCCACGCCTCTATTTTGAGCACATATCCATACATCTTTTTAACCCTGTTGAAAGCCTTTACCAGGCTTAGAAAACGTACGTGTACTTGCTTTCCTACAAAAACCAGGTCTGTGTTCCTCTTTTCCAGGGTTACTTAGCAACGTAATTCTCCTATAATTTTTGCACTCTCTCCAACCTCCTTTTTTAAATAGTGGAGCTACAATGCCTGTTTGCCAATCAGTAGGTATTTTCATTGTTTGTAGTATTTTATTTAGGAACTATAGAAATATATTCTTACTTTTTATTATGTAGTCTTTACCTGATGCTTTTTGTAGCTTCAACTTTCTTATCTCTTCCTTCAGTTTATTTCCTGTTATTTTTATTTTTCCCAAGTTTCGTTTGTGTTCTGTGTCAATTTTGGTTGTGATAGTCGTATCACAAGTACTCAATTGTCCAAAATATTTTTGAATTAAACAAGAACGAATTGACGAAAAAAGACACGAGCACGTAGCGTGAGTGTTCTTTTCCTATCGAGTTTAATTGCCTTCTAGAAATCGATGCGATTATAAAAAATAAAAATCTTGCTAGACAAGAGTTTTGTACGAATGATCTTCGGATGGAGGATTAAACGAATAAATTAGAGCGAAATGTCAAGTTATACTTCAAATTTTACATTTGTCAAAGGGACAATGACATAGCAGCAAGAAAAGTACTTTGTGTTTATTTTCAATATTAATATAACAAGGGCGAGACATACTTACCGATAATTTTGCACACGCCAAGGGTCGAGTGTTGGTTGTAATGAAAACTGTCCCAAGGGCAGTTTTCCAAGGGCACTGTTCTTCACACTTTCCATAACACCCTGTATTTAAAGATTTACATTCATGAAAAAAAATTTCATGCTTTGTTTAAGCTTTAAAATGAGAAGAATCATTAAAAATATATACAAAAAAATGTTTGGAAAAAAAATCGACAGCCGTCAAAAAAACTTGACATTTACGCATAGTGCACAAAGCTTGTAATTTTTAAATGGAGACAAAATACAACGTCCGGCAGGGATGTATGGTGTTTTTGAAAAGACTGTCATGTGCGCTGGGGTGGACCGAATGCTTTCGGAAAGTTTACATAGACAAACCACGTATTCTTGAAACCTTTTCCGAAACCATACTGCAAGAAATTCAAAGGATTCCACGTGTCATGGTAGCAAGGAGAATGAATATATTCTTAAATGGCAATGTACCAGTAATGGCAGTAATGTATGAAAACAATAAATTTTTAAATTCGTTCGAAAATAAGTTTCTGGCAGTCTTTTCAAAAACACCTCCCTGCCGGACTACGTTATTTTTTTTCACTGCTTCACAGTAAAAAAAAATTTTTTTTCATGTCTTTAATGAACAAGAAATTACAGCGCAAATAGGCAACTGGAATATATCAGATTTTATTTTGATTTTGGAAATAATTACTGTTGCCTTATTCTTTTTTGACGGCTTTAGAAAAAACGTTTATTTATTTATTTATTTATTTATTTTTAGATACTACCATAAGCCAGCGTACATAAATCAAACTAGAGCGACTTACTGTCGGATCCTTTGATGTCAAAATACCGATTTTGATGACCTTGAACGGCTCCTGGGGGGTACCTTCCGATAGTACTAACAGATGGCGCCACTACTTTTATCACATATGATTGGTAGCAGTGCCAGTAAAGTCCTTTTCTTTCTATAATAATTTTCAAGGTCAACTTTCTAGGCGATAAGTTGCATTCCTGCAGGGTCCCTAGTTTTAATAATGTTGGTACATAGATTTTTAGTTCTTTTCTTCCACTAAAAAAATGATTTGTCATTTTGACAGATATGTCATAATAGTGGGTAAAACAAACAGCATAGTAAAATATTGCAAATTTATTAATTATTAAACTTACAATATCTGAAAATAAACATAATGAACGTTTGATTCCATGTAAAAAAATGAAATTTGTCAATTCAAATTAAGAAACTTTGACATTCAAAATTGACACATAACCATAATTTTGAAAAAGTTCTACCAACACGAGATATAAAAATTTCCTAGCGTTTTACTCACATATCTACCAACATTGCAACACTTTGACAGTTATTATAGAAAAAAAACTTACTTTAACTGGCTCTGATTGGTACCAGAGCCAGTGTATATAGGAGAGTACCGCCATTCTTTGATCCGTGAAAATGCCGCCATCGCCGCCATTTTTGTTCCCATCATAATGACTGATTGAGTTATGTCTAACAGTTTACTTGAAATTGGCAAGACTGTAAGTCTATGTCAAATTCGAGGTTAGCAGGTTATACTTTGCGTCAGTTTGTGTCAAAACTGATGCAAAACCTAACCTACTAACCTTGAATTTGACATAGACTTACAGTCTTGCCAATTTCAAGTAAAATTTTGGATTTTCAACAAACGTGTTGACGGAATTGTGTTACAAACCTCAAAGTGATGCATATGTCAGAGGAATAAACATGGCGGACGTGGCGGTACTCTCCTATATATACTGGCTCTGATTGATACTAGAGTACCTATATAAGATAAAATAGGTACTCTAATTGGTACTAGAGTCCCTGTATATAGTTAGATAAGAGTTGAGAAAACAAAGGAATTCATTGTGATTGGTGGATCACGCGCATCGTGTATTTGAATTCTCATTGCCTTAGAAACAGTTTCACATTAATCAAATTTGACAAATTGTTCATTTAAGTCAAAATTTGTCACTGCAAATGTAATAATTTGTGATTTTTTATTCAAATATTTGGAGCTGCACTTTTATCTAAATGTCAGAAATGACGGGTTGCTGTGTTCTTGGCTGTAAAATCAGATCCGAACTATTAAAAAAATCCTAAAAAGGAAGGGCTAAGAGCAGCATATCAAAAATAGTCCATTTTAATGAAAATCGGTGGGAAGAAATACGCGTGGATGGCAGAAGGAACTTAAAAGGTACTGCCGTTACCACTTTTTCATATCATATAACCTGACCTGAAAATGAAATTTTCTTCGTTCCTGAAGATTAATTTTCTGCTGAATCTTTGTCTGAACCTTGCTTTGAAGACAGAAATAGCAAGAAACAGGAATCTGCTAACCAAAGCACGTATGAATTCGTACACCAAGGCAAGGATTGCGTTTTACTTTCAAAATTAATAACCCGCATGCAAACACAAGAACAGCGTTATCTTAAGCAGAAAATTACACAATGAAAAGAGTAAAAACGAGGAACTAACAGGATTTCAAAAACATTTTTACTAAAGTCGAGTTCGAAGCTTTAACATGCCAAACCATCGTTTTAGGAAATGTTCAGATACCGGTCATACGAAATATGTAGGTATATATATATTTCAGTTTCTTAACACTTGTTACTTATTTCTGATACAAACGGTACTCCCCGTTATGTTTTGAGTGCTTTGAAGCAGCAGTAGAAATTTTAAAAAGGTTTTTTTTAAATAAAACGATCTAGTAACTTTCAAACAGTATTTCTGAGCATGCATGCATGATGCATGTTTTGGATCAAATATTGTCACTGACGTTCGTGTTTTCTCAACTCTTATCTAACTATATACAGGGCCTCTAATTGGTACTAGAGTCCCTGTATATAGGTTACTAAGAGTTGGGCAAACAACGGGATACACTTTGATTGGTTTGGATCACTTTTTGCAAGGCAGGTGTGATAAAAGTGCCATTTTTGCATATTTTGTAACATGTTACGACTGATAGTTTCCCGCATGCAAATCTAAATCTTAACTAAATTGGCCGTAGATTCCTAATAGTCGGTTCTAGAGATCCTAAGAATAATCAATACTCTGAAAACCCTCCCATCAAAGGCAAGTTAGCAAGGTTGGTTCCCATAACCTCTTTGTTCGACATATGTCAAATATCTAATTTGGATCAAAAATGTATGTCAAAACAGGCTGTTTGCCCAACTCTTAGTAAACTATATACAGGATCTCTAATTGGTACCAGAGCCAGTAGATATAGAGAGTACCGCCACGTCCGCCATGTTTATTCCTCTGACATACCTATGCGTCACTTTGAGGTTTGTCACACAATTCCGTCAACGTGACGTTTGTTGGCAATCCAAAACTTTACTTAAAATTGGCAAGACTGTAAGTCTATGTCAAATTCGAGGTTAGCAGGTTAATTTTTGCGTCAGTTTTGACACAAACTGGCGCAAAATATAACCTGCTAACCTCGAATTTGACATAGACTTACAGTCTTGCCAATTTCAAGTAAAATTTTAGATATAACTCAATCAGTCATTGCTGGTGGGAACAAAAATGGCGGCGATAGCGGCATTTTCACGGATCAAAGAATGGCGGTACTCTCTATATCTACTGGCTCTGATTGGTACTACAGTGCCTTTATATAGACAGTGGCGACAATACAACTAAGCCACACCCCCGCCGCCATATTTATGCAAATTTCTAACGGGTGTTTATTTAAATCCGTGATCAGAGTCGACTGTGATACGCGTTTTACGTTTGACAGTACTGAAAACATTTGAGATTTGCAGGTTATGAATTGCGTCAGTTTGTGTCAAAACTGACGCAAAACCGAACCTGCTAATCTCGAATTTGACATAGACTGACAATACACTTCAGTACTGCCAAAAGTATAACACGAATCAGAGGTGATTTAGCATAAACATGGCGGCTAAAACCACGTGATCTAGGGAGCCAATCAAAAATAGGACACCCATTGTCGCCACTGTCTATATAAAGGCACTGTAATTGGTACCAGAGCCAGTAGATATAGAGAGTACCGCCACGTCCGCCATGTTTATTCCTCTGACATATGCGTCACTTTGAGGTTTGTAGCACAATTCCGTTAACGTGACGTTTGTTGGCAATCCAAAACTTTACTTAAAATTGGCAAGACTGTAAGTCTATGTCAAATTCGAGGTTAGCAGGTTAGTTTTTGGGTCAGTTTTGACACAAACTAGCGCAAGACATAACCTGCTAACCTCGAATTTGACATAGACTTACAGTCTTGCCAATTTCAAGTAAAATTTTAGACATACCTCATTCAGTCATTGCTGGTGGGAACAAAAATGGCGGCGATAGCGGCATTTTCATGGATCAAAGAATGGCGGTACTCTCTATATCTACTGGCTCTGATTGGTACTACAGTCACTTTATACGTTGTTCTAGCTTCTCCTTCAAGTTTCTAATTTCTTGTTCTAGCAACAAACGAGAATCTACCTCAGTTGGAATGCAGTCGCTTGAACTTTTTATTGATGATGATGATGGCACATGTATATCAAAAGTGTTATCGTTTTCTGTGTAGGCAGAGGCATTTTCAGTGTTTTTATGCTCTAATGTGGACGGCGTGAAAGAAAATAACGTTGGCACAGCATTACTTTTAAGTTTCCGTTTCCCGTCAACACGCACTTTCTCCCACATGGATTCTTCAAAATGTTGTTCACATATTTGTGAATTCTCATTAGGATACCAATTTTCCCGATTCACCTGCTTGGCCCACAAGTCTCGCCTAGTTTTGTTCCTCGGAAAACGTTTCATTTTAATTCCATGTGCAGTTTTATTGTTGCATCCGAATGCACAACAAAACCCCATATCTAAAACTCCAACTTTGATAAAATCAGTTTTAGGGTTGACTTATTAGCTTACCGATAACGAAATGTATTGTTTCCAGCAGTTTTCAAATATTATATTTGCAGATATACAAATTTTAGACAAGCCTGGTGACAAATTAACATGTGTAAACGTCAACTTGATGTCTTCAACATGTAATTGTCAAGATGACGGAAGACACAAAATGGCGCCGACCAATAGAAAACGTGACCACGTATGGCCAAACTGTAGTAAATAAAGCAACTGTAATTGGTACAACTGTGTGCTGCCATCTGATAGTCAAGCTTAGAAATACCCCCCGAGTCACTGTCCCAGGCACTCTAGACAGGTTTCAACATTTGGCATGAGTGTCTACTTGTTTGATGTATGTACGCTGCATAAGCCATATTACAACAGATAGGTAATTGTCAAAATACGAGTATAACAATATTACATAAATACAGTTCACTTAATTGATACATATTAGTTTTAGATGTAATACATAGTACATAATACTAATAATAAATAAAATATTTAAACTCTTTTTCATTTTAAAATTTTAAGACAAAAATGTGAAGTATTCCTGTATTGTGTAAAAACAATTTTCAATTAAGAATTCTCTAACCGAAGTCTTAAACTGGGTGAATGTCCGTTTACTTCCTATAAAGTCGGGCAAATGATGGAATAATCTTTTTGCTTGTATTAAAGGACCCTTTGCAAGTTGTGTTCAGCGAAAAGCAGGAAAGTAAATATCATTGGCCGTTCTAGTTTGATAGTTATTTATGTCCCCACATTTTTTCAACAAATGATAAAACACACTGCTTGTGATTAAGAATTCTTAAACATTGGAATTGAGGTTTGCATGATTCGTTGTATGCGAGGTTTAACATTGATCTAAGTATTCTTTTTTGCAATACAAAAATGTTACCTACATTGTGGCTATTTCCCCAGCATAATATTCTATAAAACAAAACCGCCTTAATGCTCCCAAAATAAAAACATCTCAATGTACTAGAACTAACTATATTTCTTAACTGTAGTACTGCAAAGTTTTTCGTTGAAAGTATTGAAATAAGGTGCTCAATATGTTGTTCCCAAGAGAGATTTTTGTCCATCTCATTTTGAACTAGGGCTTGATTGTTGTGTATAACTAATAGGTTTTTGTTTATTTAAAACTAGTCCATTGGAATCGCACCAAGAAGCCATTTGTATTTCGTGGCGAAATTCGTGTTTTTATGGCGCGTTCGAATGAACATTCTGCCTCGACCTGACGATCTCGGCCAAAATTGACATTCTCACGCACCATAAAATACTCATTTGGTGCATTTAATACAAAAATAACTATTGAATGACCGGATCAAGAATAAACTTTTTTGATAAATGGATAATAAAAAAGTTTTCCATGTTTCCAAATTTATGCCGGTCACTGTATATCTCGTCTTGATTTTTAAAGTTTTGAGCATTTGTCAAAAATTTTCAGAAATTACAAATTCTACAAAAATGGAACAAAATAGTGTTAGTTGAAGAGACCAATTTAAGCTGAATTAAAAAATGTAATAATATACCTGGTGTTCTATTTAAAATTGGAGATTTTTTTTTTTTTTAGATAAAAGAAACCCATTTTAGAGGTATTCAACTGGAAAATCACCTATCTCACATCAATACACATTAAAAATATAATAAAAATGTAACATTTGAAAAAAAATTGTTAGATCTGTTTTTGAAGAAATCGAAAAAACTGAAAAATCGCAAGAGTGAATTTTTTATTTTTGGGGTGAATCCAAACTTCATAAAAGGAAGTAATAAATCTTCTGTTCTATATACATAAATGGTATTATCATTTTAGCTGAAAATGTTGCTAATCTTGCTTAATCAAATGTGAAACTTCAGATTTTTAATTAGTTGGTAGGTACTTTAAATTTTAATTATTTTTAAATAATTTTCCGCGAGGTATGAATGGTCCTCGATAACGAAAGATGAAAGAGGCTGTAGACAATGAATGAATGAATTAGAAATAATAAACAAGCAAATCAATTTTAAGTTTTCATCTAAATAGTTTTTATGAGGAGCTGGAAGCAACTTGTGTCTTGTCCTACTTACGATGCATAACCATAGACAATTTTAATGCAAAAGAAAGACGGAAAGACACTTATCGACTGAAACCACCTCTTTCCGGCGAGCTGCTGTCAAAATAAGGATATTTTTAACGTAGTCAGGGCATATTATTGCTTTTATTGCCGAATTGCCTTTTGAATTTACAATCCCGTAAGGATCCTAAAGCATAGCGATAGTCCGCAATCTACAGCTCGGAGCTTAGTAGTTGGATTGCGGATGATACGTCGTTTTTTCTAACAACCAGAAAGCTAGCCTATAAATTTTAATAACAAAATTTACAAAATCCAGTCAGAAGTTCTAAATGTACTTCTGATTTCATAAACAAACAGTTATAACCTCCAGTTTTACTTCATAATTTCGCCAGTTTATATTTAATTTAGATCTGTTTAATCTCGAATTGAACCGGCAAATTTCAGTTCACATTTACGAAATATTAAAAACCAATCTTGTTCGGCAAGCATCGAGTTTAAAGACCGGAGCAAACTGCAACTTAGCATTTCACGCCGTAAGCGACCTACTAAACCCAAGTTCACCGCTCTGGCTTGCAAACACACACTGAAATGCAATCCGCTTACAGTGCTGAATTGCTACTTCGTACCTTTAAACGCGCTCTAGTAATCTACACAATAATTGAACTTTGATATGTTACTTAGTTTAGCATTCTTGTTTTGTATAAATAGAACGTTTATTTTCGTAATAAAACAATCTGCATCTAATGTCTAATTCATTCACTACGTCGCTACCCTGATACCAAGCCATAATATTATTGGGACGTAAGGCTGCGTCCCTCAGGGTAGTTTACTGTCGTCCCTTTTAAGTACCATTGACTACATTGGTTTAAAATATAAATGCAGTCTCATTTATGTGCTTAAGGGATAGAACCAGCGCAAAGCAACGGAAACCTGATCAGCCTCCAGGCAATTCTGTTCACTCCAAAGGCAGATTACTTGTTGCAAAGCGCTCATACCGATTAAAACAACGGCACAACTCCCGAGTTGGGCCAACAGTTACGAAACTGCTTGTATAACGAAGCACCGAGTGACGTCACTTCATTGCCCAGGTGGCAGAATTTCATGTAGTCAACACCCCGTTGTTTAATATCGATTTCCTCTGTAACAAACTGTGCTAAGGTGGTGCTCAATAGCTGTGAGGTAGTCTTGCTTAACGTGCTCATTTTGCAGCTTTTCTATGTCTCATTTTTATCTGCTGGCTTTTACTGTACCTTGAGCTTCATCTATTCTTTGTTTCAATTGTGCACCTACCAAGAAATAAGTAGTCAAAATCGCAGTTCAGTTCTTGAAATTAGCAGACATCTTCTATTTATTAGCACATGGTCTATTTGATTTGTTCCCCTGTTGCTCGATAATACCCATGTGCCCTTGTGACTGTCTTTGTAAGAAAAGTGTGTTGCAAATTACAGTCTATTGAAAATGTCAGCTCGCACAGTACCGAGCCATTAGCATTTGTCTTGTTGTGTATAGTAAATTTTCCAGATATCTCCTTAATACTCTCTTCTTTCCCAATTTTTACATTAAAATCACGTATGATTATAGCCGCATCATAAGTGGGACAAGACTCACAAGTTGCTTCCAGCTTCTCACAAAAACTCTTGAGATGAAAACTTAAAATTGATTTGCTTATTTATTAGTTCTTACTTACGTAATCTGGGTCCTCTTGTAGCATTTACTGGTGTCAGGGAGTAGTTGGCGTTGGATGGACTGAGTGTATTCTGGTGAAGTTTTGCCAAGTTTTCCTGTCCTTTGCCAGTTGTATAGCTTCCGCCCATTGTTTGCCGCTTTCTTATAGAATTTTGCTTATTGTGTTATTCCATTTGATTCTACGTCTTCCTCTGGGTCTTGTATGCATTTGCAGTTTCATATTGTTTTGGTGGCGTTATGTTTCTCGAATCTTGTTAGATTACCGAACCATCTGAGTTTATTTGCCTCTATAGAATGTCGTATTGACTTGATTCCTAGGTCCTGTTTTATTTTATCGTTTTTTAATCTGTGTGTTCTTGTTACTCCTCTTATTTTTCTCAGGAATTTCATCTCTACTGCTTATAGGCAGCTATATTGACTTTAACTTAATGTCCCTGATTTGCTATCGTACATGAGAGTGGGGATGTACACTGGCTTGTAAACTCTGCTTTTTTGACATCCTTTGAGATTTCTTGTTTGTTGATTAAACCTTTATAGAGTGCCCCATATAGCCTATTCGCCGTCTTTATTCGGCTGTTTAGTACTTCCAACTTCCCATTCTCAATAATTATTGATCCCAGATACTTAAAACTTTCTACTTGTTCTAGTTTGTTGTTCCTTAATTCTCTGTCATGTCTTCATGTTGTCTTGCAATTAGCATAATTTTCCTTTTACTCAGAGCTTCGTGTCATATTTTTAGATTGTGTTGTAGCGATTCCTTATTATTAGCATGCCGTCAGCATATGCCATTTCTGATATATAGACTGGTTTTATTTTGTAGTATCCTGCATGATATTTCCTGACTCGATCTTTAATCTCTTTGATCACCTCACCCAACACTAGTATGAAGAGTAACGGGCTTAGTGTCCCTCCTTATTGTCTGTTCTTATATAGTTCATGCTTGTTTTATATAAGTACTATATGCTTCTTATCAGTTCAACATTCACCTTCCTGTTTCTAAGGACCTTCCATATTTCTTTTCTTTGTATATGGTCAAATGATTTAAGTCCAATAAGCAACAATGTATCTTTTCATTGTATTCGGTAGCTTTCTCTATCAGTTGTGTAAGACTGAATAGTAGGTCGTTTGTTCCTCTTCCAGTGTTTATTATTTCTAATTATTTAAAAATAACTAAAATTTTTTGTGAAAATTTATAAACTGTACGAATATATTTGTGCTTGAGCTTGTATGATCAAGTAACATAGCAGTGTAGTGTATATAGTTCTTGTAAGATCTTTAACTAATTGGGTAAAGCCAAAACTGTAATTACCAAATTTTATCCTTGAAGGTTTGACTGATTGGGTATTTTTGTTACATTAATAACACTATCATAGGTTCGAACGTTTTCACAACCAAGCACTATTTAATCTGATTTTGTTTTTGTAAGATCTTTTTTGATTGTTTTATTTGGGTAGTTTTGTAAATACTACCTTTTTCAGAATAAAATATCAAAACAAAAGAAAAATTTATTATAACCGAGTAGAGGTAATTGAACACCCTAAAACGTAATTTCATTTGTAACATTCCTAAAATGGAAAAAGTTACTCCAACTTAATTAAAATATTTGAAATAATCACTACCTTATATCTTTTAATGCTGTTTATTAAGGTGTTTAAAAGATAAATCTTCGAGTTGTACATCTAAAATAGAATTTTCAGATAGTTGTATATTTATTTACCTCCCCTCCTGGGGCAATTTCTGACATCAGAAATGGCAGATAATTGTTAAGGTGGAATGCCAATAACATTGCTATTTAAAGAAACGAGGTGCATTTAACCCTAAAACTGAATGCAATCATTTGAACTACCTACTAATTTTTATTTGTAGTGTCCTGTGAGGATAACCAAAATTCTATTTTACAGTACAATAAAATATGATACCTAAAGCTGTGAGAATTTGAAGTAAAATTGAATATTTACTGTTTAGTTCTCAATGCCGCTATATGTATTGCTAAATTTGTAATAGGTTAATGACAATTTGCTTTTGTTGTAGGTGTGAAGATATTAAACTTCCGTTGGCTTGTATGCCATTGAAAGAAATATTTGAACAAACGTACTTAACATTAAACAAGAAACTATGGAAAGTAAGATTTGCAGCACTGCAGGAACTACACCATGCGGATGGCAAAATACGAATACCAACGATAAACTACCTATTAAACAAGAAGCCATCGAATTAAAGAATGAAAATGATGAAAAGAAAACATTTGACGAAAATACCATAAATACTGCTTGTTATGAAGAGAAACCTGAAATAAAAACATTTGAGGAAAATAACATAAATGCTGCTTGTTGTGAAGAGAAACCTTACAGTTGCTTTGTTTGTGAATACAGAACAGCAATGAAGGGTAATCTAGTTAGACATATGCAGACTCATACAGGGGAAAAGCCATTCAGTTGCTCTGTTTGTGAATACAGAGGAGCACAAAAAAGTCATTTAGTTAAGCATATGACAAAACATACAGGAAAAAAGCAATTCACTTGCTCTGTATGTGAATACAGTGCAAAAAATAAAAGTAATTTAGGTATACACATGATGACTCATACAGGAGAAAAGCCGTATAGTTGCTCTATTTGTGAATATAGAACAGCAGTGAGAAGTAGTTTACTTACACATATGAAGATTCATGCAGTAGAAAAACCCTATAGTTGCTCTGTTTGTGAATACAGATCAGCATGGAGTAGTGGTTTGGTTACACATATAAAGATCCATACAGGGGAAAAGCCATTTAGTTGCACTGTTTGCGAGTACAGAGCAGCACAGAAAAGTCATTTAGTTAAGCATATGGAAACTCATACAGGAGAAAAGCAATTCAATTGCTCTGTATGTGATTACAGAGCAACAAATAAAAGTCATTTACATATACATACGATGACTCATACAGGAAAAAAGCCATACTGTTGTTCTGTTTGTGAATATAAAACAACAGATAAAAGTAGGTTAGTTATACATGTAAGAATTCATACAGGAGAAAAACCGTATAGTTGCTCAGTCTGCGATTACAGAACAGCAGTGAAAGGTAGTTTAGTTACTCATATGAAGATTCATACAGGAGAAAAACCTTATAACTGTTCTGTTTGTGAATACAGAACAGCAGTGAAAAACCGTTTCGTGAGACATATGCAGACTCATACAGTAGAAAAGCCCTATATTTGCTCTTTTTGTGAATACAGAACAGCAGTGGAAACTAATTTAGTTCGGCATATGAAAACTCACACAGGAGAAAAACCATTCAGTTGCGCTGTTTGTGGATACAGGACAACACGGAAAAGTAGTTTGGTTACACATGTGAAGATTCATACAGGGGAAACACCTTATAGTTGCCCTATCTGTGAATACAGGACAGCAGTAAGAAGTAGTTTGGTTAAACATGTGAAGGTTCATACAGGGGAAAAGCCATTCAGTTGCTCCGTTTGTGAATACAAATCAACGCAGAAAAGTAGTTTGGTTAAACATGTTAAGATTCATACCGGGGAAAAGCCATTCAGCTGCTCTGTTTGTGAATACAGAGCAATGTGGAAAAGTAGTTTGGTTATACATATGAAGATTCATGCAGGAGAAAAACCTTACAGTTGTTCCGCTTGTGAATATAAAACTGCATATAAAAGCAGTTTAGTTACACATATGAAGTTTCATACAGGAGAAGAACTGTATAGTTGCTTTGTTTGTGATTACAGAGCAACAAATAAAAGTCATTTGGTTAGACACTTGAAGACTCATACAGGAGAAAAGCCATATAGTTGCTCTGTTTGTGAATATAAAACAGCAGAAAAACATAAGTTAGTTACACATGTAAGAATTCACACAGGAGAAAAACCTTATAGTTGCTCAGCTTGTGAATATAGAACCGCACATAAAAGTAGCTTAGTTACACATATGAAGATTCATACAGGAGAAGAACTGTATAATTGCTCGATTTGTGAATATAGATCAATACATAAAACTCATGTGGTTAGACACTTTAAGACTCATACAGCGGAAAAGCCATATAGTTGCTCTGTTTGTGAATATAAAACAGCAGATAAACGTAAGTTAGGTTCACATGTAAGAATTCATACAGGAGAAAAACTGTATAATTGTGCAGTCTGTGAATATAGAACAGCAAAAAAAAGTCATTTAAGTAGACATATGAAAATTCATTCCACTGCAAAACATTATAGTTGCTCTCTGTATACAGAACAAAAAATTAATTTAGTGAAACATAGTATGCAAACTCATTCAGGAGAAATGCCTTATAGTGGTGAATACAAAGCAGCAGATAAAAGTTATTTAGTTAAATACGAGGACTCCTGAAGGAGAAAAGTCCTATAGCTGGTCTGTGAATACAAAAGAGCAGGTAAAAGTAGTTTTGTGCTTAAATTCCTTACCACTACGTTTAGGCTTCAATTTACATGATTTTACACAGTTTCGCATGGAATTTATATTGCAACCACTTACGCATCGTAGTCTTCTTGAGTCTTCACCGTTGCACTAGATATTTATATTTGTGAACTAATTTCACTATCACTTCGAAAAAGTTTACTGATAGAGGTGGCCGTAATTCACACAGCTACTTGCGCCACTTAGGTAAATTCTCATAAACTTTACAGAGAGTTTATGGTTGAGTTAATTCAAGACCACCGATTTATACAGCTTGTAATAAATAAAGCTTTAAGGATACTTGAGTTTTAATTGCTCCCTACATTGAAGACCTTTTATCCCAAAAACGTTTACATAGCATACAAGGTGTCCCAAAAATAAGTACATAAAAAGAGCTGGAGCATCCTGAACATAAAATTTGCCCTAAAAACATTATTTTTTATTTTGAGCATTTTGAAATTTGACTTTAAAAAACCCTTTATCCGAGCCAGCTTTCAGAAACATAGCGCTGCTAAGGAAAAGACGTTATAAAACGAAAAGTTTTTGTAATGTTGCTATGGTTATCAACAATACTTTTAAGGAAAATTAATAGATAGACAACAGTAAAGTGAAAAACGGTAGCGTACTGTATTTTTTAGGTAAATCTTTAATCATTTTTAATTCAGCAGTGCATAAGCTGATTTTCATAATTATTTCAAATACTGTGTTAGCTCATTGGCTTCTTGTATGGGTTTTTTGTGCGTTTATTTCTGGAACACACTGTGGCCTCAAAAATGTCATACTTTTTTGAAATGCACTGTAAAAAGTATGGGTTTTTATTTTAAACTATAGATGGCATCATAACACAAAAAGAAAAGATCAATTTGTTGCCAAAAGTAGTATAATTTAAAACTACTTGTTATACTAACTATATTATTGCAAATAGAAACATGAAATATATAATCCTCATAGTTAAATTAAATAAACAAACTGCAGAATAATTTTTAAATTATCGTGATTGAAATAAGGAGAAAGCTGGGCTGGCTAGGCCATATTCTGAGAAAGAACAGGGAAGAGGTATGCAGGAGGGCACTTGAATGGTACCCTGGTGCTAAAAGAAATAGAGGGCGACCCAAGGAAACATGGAGAAGAACTATAGAGAAAGAGACAAAGAAGAGCATTGCAGAGCTTGGAGCCAAGAACAGACAAATTTGGAAAGAACTCATAGCTAGCCTATGTCACGCAAGGGATTAACAGGAAGCTGTTTATCCCTATGTCCCTTAAAGGGTATAATATATATATAATAGCGTTACAGGCCCTTGAGACCGAGAGCTGTATTGGAGATCGTCCTCCATTCCTTTCTGTCCTTCGCTTGATTTTGCCATTCTTCTATTCTTATCTCTTTAAGGTCTTCCTTCATGCACTCCAGCCATTACCTTTTTGGCCTACCTCTCCTGTTTGGTCCTTCCGGTTTTCCAGTTAGTAAAATTTTTGGAATTCCGTTATGCCACCATAGATCTTTCTGAGCATTTTTCATTCGAAAATACAGAGTTTATTTATGTCATTCTGTCGCAGAACCTAGGTTTCACTTCCGAAAGTTATTGTAGGTCTTATACACTTTCACTGGGCGGGAGATATTTCTTGAGGTTAGCACCTTGTTCAGAGCTGCTACACTTCTTAAGCCGCATGTTATTCTTTTTATTTCGTTGTCCTGGCCTCCGTTACAATTTTCACTCCTAAATACACCACCGTATCTACTCTCTATTGATATCTCTTGGCTTATGTCTTCACATTTCACTTTTAGACAATGTTCCTGTTGTTTCTTAGAGCCGCTTATTAGATAATTTGTTTTCTTTTCATTTATTCTTAAGCCAAATTTAGCTCTTTCATCGCTTGTATCATATGGTTTCTATTTATTTTGTCATAATACACTTAATACATTTTTATAATAATAATTTAAAAGCTACCTACCAGGATATATTTAAATTGGATATCACAGATGAAGTTACTTCAAAAATTATCGATAGTATTACTACTAAAGCGTGTGGCATTGATAATATTTCAATCGACATGATGAAAGTATGTTGACCTTATGTTATGTTGATGCTACATAAAAAAATATTCATAGGATGGGAACGATATCCAGTTTACGAGGATTTAAATATCCCAAGATGCAATAGCTGCCAAGGATACTACCATAAAAGGAATGACTGTAGAAATAAAAAGGCCTGCGCGTACTGCTCAGGAGAGCACGAAAAACAAGACTGTCTCAAAACAACAATAAAATATCTCAACTGTGAGGCAGCCAACATCAAATATAAGACCAACTACAACACCAACCGCAAAGCCAATAAACAAGAATGCCCGACCCTTCAATACTTCACGCAAGTACTAAAATTAAAAATTGACTACAGACAACCCCATGGCTAACCAACGTGAAGTAGGAACTCTCGACAAACTAGAAGAAAATGAGCAGAAATGTGAAACAATCGGAGTGTGCCACCAACCTATTATTCATACGTTTCAATTTCCACAGCCGCCCCTTATTGAATTTTTAATGTAGGTAAGTCTATAATCCATTCAGTTAACTCCCGTGACGTTTACGCTGTCAAATGAAAATTTTGGAGTGTACTTTATGTACAGAACCTATCAACTTTTTTAGTGAATGTACTTAACGTCAAACTGAAATAAGGTTATGACAAATCATTTGTCATTTTCGTAAAATTAAGTAGAACAAGGTGTCTTCTAAATCTTCCCCATTTTCAAATTTTGTAAAAATGTCCTTCACTTGATTTACATTGATTTAAGAAAGGAGATGTAGGATTGGAAAAGTGGTTATAAAGGATAAAACGTAGAAATTCTTACTGAAAATATACAGTGTGTTTAATTTTTCATGGGGACGGTCATGTATCACAGAAAGTACTGTAATGGAAGATAGACGGTCGGCCTTACCTTTTGGCGAAAGTTATATTAGTTATTTTGCCGGCTGGTAACTATCGGCCTAATTGGGCTAGCTCGCCGCGAGGGTCGCAGGGTTCCAGCTATGCTAGAAGAGAATACAAAAAAAAGGAGTGGGCGCCAGGTCCTAGTCTCAGATCCAATTCCTCGTGCCGGACCTTACACAAGGTCGAAGATAAAAACCAGCAAGTCAAAAATAAACAAATCAACCAATGAATAGATCACAGCTTTATTCTAAATATATTGGTACGTACTATAGTGCAATGCTAACATAAACTAAATATATATAGATCACAGCAGGCAATATTCTTAGCAACACCAAAGAAAACACACAGTATGCGACATGCAATAATAAATATCAATACAAATACAAATATAAATATCGAGCAAATAGTGGCAGTGACTATGACCTGAGAATGGGCTAACCCATTAAGACATTGCGCGGTTAAAAACGGAGCGTAGCGAGTATTAAATAAATTAAATAAAAAAAAATAATAAATTAATTAATCCCTGTGAGGCAGGATATAGCAGGGCCAGGTTATGCAAGCGCTCAGCTGATGTGAAACCCCGAATATCAGCTCGGTAAGATCCTAAAGTAATTAATCCAAAATTTCTAATGTCAAAAACTACGAGGTTATATGGCCATATAGTTCACAGAGCAGTTTTATTAATGGAAATACATCAGATGCATAAATGAACGCTAAAGCAATCGCTTGAATAAACCTTCGGCAAACTTGTACCTACGTAAACTCGCAAATAAATTACAATAACGCGGAGAAATCGCGAACGCCGCAAACAGAGTTCCGACAAGATAATTAACGGGCTCACGCGACTCCCAAGTAAAGCACTCGGCTACCGAAATCGGTTCTCTAGCCACGACACGCTAACAAAAAAAATGACGTCAGACCTCAGCGACCGACATGCAAATGGCGTCGAGATAAACCCGAAGATATCGAGCAAACAGTAGGCAGCATGCGGTAAGTACTGCCTTAAAACTGAAGTAACTAAACGAAAGGTCTAACATACGATTTGCAGGGGAGCTCGATGGGGCGCGGCAGCCGACAAATCCCCAGTCTGCAGCGGAACCACCGAAGCAGGGCTCTAGTAAGTTAATCTGACGTTAGTTTCCCAGGTTGCACATAAATGCAAGTAGGGCAGCAGGACGAGAGTTAATTGAACTGTAAATTCGTAGGTTCCACGGAGAAGCCGTGGCTCGGGGCCAATTAAAAACCGAAGGCTACTACGGGATTGAGCCGCAGAACTATTTTCGCAAAACTCAGGTAAGCTCGATCAAGGATTCAGTAAAGACCAGTAGCCTGCACAAAATGGGCGCTCGAAATTTGTAATAGCCCTATCATAATAACACATTAAAATTATACAAAAAAAACATGCCCTAACATCTAACTCGACAAAGCATTGCTGGGCCAAGAATATCATACATGCCCTAACTGTTAACGAGACGAGATTCTAATAACTAACTATGGAATACACCAGGCACAAATAGCTATATCAGTTTCTTGCCTGTAGTAAAAACATGTCGGCTTCTAACCTGGCGTGCGGAGGCCGGGGACGACAGAAGCGATGGAGGTTACGGCAAACGCAGCGAGAGGCCCAGCGGACCTAGGGAGCGGTGATTGTATCACAGGTGAGTGCAGTGCTACCCCTCCAGCGTAGCTACCAGGGAATTTGTCGAGCTCCTTGACAATTCGATGGTTACAGGGGCCGAAATCGACGGTTTGGGAGGCCCGCAGAGTGCCGTCGAACAAGGAATGCTAAGCCTCTTCAGGGGGAAGTTCAACCTCTCGCAGGAAGCGTCCGAACTCTCCCAAGGTCGTAGCCGACAGGAAATGGATCCCACAGGGAATGAGTGGCATCCGGCAGTAAATCCAGTCCCACAGTAAATCGAAGTCCACAGTAAATGGCTCACGCTGGAATTGAGCCAGAAGAAAGGGCAGAAGCAATGCTGACCTCAAACGAATCCGCAAAAGCGAAAGGACGTAAGTACAACCAAATCAAATACGAACGTCTTAAGGGCACATGTGCTTTTTCAGATCCTCCGAAAAATCAAGACGGAGCTGAGCTATACTAATTAGCTCAAAAATTTAAGCACACGGCCGAGGCACTAGCAGCCTGCACCAAAAATGGGAAAGACCTCAAAAATTCCACCAGCTTCCAGTTATCAAAACTTTCCAAAATTTTTGGGCCAGTAGATGCGAAAAAAAACAGCCTGAAAAATTTGACTGCAAGGAGTGATATCCTTTATCTAGCAACAAAATAGAATAGTGCTGAATAATTTGTAGCAGGGGTTGCCTAAACGCCATATACAAATATCTGTAGGAATATGACCAAAATAAATTTAATTAGTAGAATATGGGTAATTATTCGAAGAGTTGCTTACCAAACTGCTTGATAATTATAGGCAAATAATTAAAAATAAGATACAGCTAAATATACCTAGTTTAAAGCTTGCAAAAATTGACAAAAGCCAACCATAAATATTTAAGTTCAGAATTCAGCTAGCGAAAGTTCAATGCTACGGGGGGCACTCCAAAAGTATCGTAACAGTACCCAAGCAATTTTGATCAAATTTGCAAGGAATGTATATAATCTTAGTGCCACCCAGGACACATAAGAATGGGTCCATAGGCGTCCGTCTTAGGACGAAAAAAAAGGGCTACTTTTTCACAAAGTAATATTAGCGATTTTTTCCGGCCAAATTTTTTAACATAATCTTAATTCACGCCTTTGAAAACCTTTGTGGCCAAATTTTCATGCAAAAATTCATATGCGTTAGGAAGATATTAAAACGCAAACTTGAAAAATGCTGTTCATTTATTTCGACATTTTTCGAATAATAGCTGAGTTTTAAACATTACTTTAACTGTTTTCGAAAATTTGGCCACAAAGGTTTTCAGGCGCGGATTAAGATTATGTTAAAAAATTTGGCCGGAAAAAATCGTTAATATTACTTTGTGAAAAAGTAGCCCCTTTTTTTCGTCCTAAGACGGACGCCTATGGACCCATTCTTATGTGTCCTTGTGTCCTGGGTGGCACTAAGGGTATATACATTCCTTGCAAATTTGAACAAAATTGGTTGGGTACTTTCTGTGATACATGACCGTCCCCATGAAAAGTGAAACACACTGTATATGCAGCCTTTTCAAAAATGGTATATTTATTTAAGTGAGGGCTAATTTCCTGCCTTTCTAAGCAGTATTTGCATTCAGCTTCTTTCTCTCTCTTTGATAATAAACTTCGTTGGTACTTCTGTTCATCCATTTCTCTAAAGATTATGAATTATAAAACGTCACTTGACTAAATAATTGAAGTGTCAAAGTGAAAACAAAAGCATTATATTTAAAGGTGCGCCAATCTCAAATCTAAAAATTGTTAATAGCCTAATAGGGATTTTCATATTAACCAACACATTGCGACTTTTATGTCACGGGAGTTAAGTGTGATATGAACCGTTAAACAGATCGAATAAAAACAAAGGAAACGTACGCCGCCCGAAGAACAAAGAATATTACATCTGTTTAACAAACCGCCGCGATCCTACGCAGAAGTATCTTTCAAAACCCAAAAATCATAAAAATAAGTGTCCTTACAACGAATTTCTAAAGTGCAGCAAGATTGCAACCATAAACTTTATTGGAGCCGGCCGGCCAAGAAAGGTGACAGCAAGCGAAATACGCCTCACGAATGTTTGCAGATTAAATTAAGAATTTTTCACTAAAACGCCCTTAAAACAGAGTGCGCTCTGTTTTAATCACACATAAAGGATACCAGAAGATAGGAAAAATTAACCGCTACCTATTGAAACAAACCACAGAGCGCTAGCACATATACAGGTGGAGAAAAAGCAATTTTTCCATCAGGCAGCCAAACACGCGCCCGGGAGAGCGGCCGAGAGTTCAGCGGCCCGAGGAAAGGCATATTGTAACGAAGAAATCAGGGGCCACGACCGAGTACAGCGGGCAAAGATGCAGATTACAAATTAAATTTTAATTAACGGAAGGAAGCGTCCCAGAAAAGCGAAATTGGTCTCAAAAATCTTATAAAAATAGCGCGCAACCGATCAAAGCATAACAAACTTTTTAACACACGCCATAAGAATAATACTTAATTAAGCTTTACGCGGAACATTGCATTAAAAATTCCAAGTTGAGCTAATTTTTACTCAAAACATAGCAAATTGGGTGTCGTTAGAATCGGCATTTCATCAACTATTGATTGCGACTCAAACCAAGTCGATAATTGATCACGCCGCTCAATTAAATGCTATAATTTCAAAATATATCGAAATCGGGCAAAACATCCCTTCTACTTCGACCAATGAGCGTCGAGATCGCGTTGGACAAAGGACTGGCTCCTTTAAATAGTCAGACGCTGGCAGTAAGAAATCACTCAGCCAAGGAGAGTCCACCAGCCGCCACTTCAGCTTCCAGGACTACCAGCAGCCACTTCAGCTTCCAGGACTACCAGCAGCCACTTCAGCTCCAGGACCAACAGCCGTTTCACTGGACTTAGCTGTCTGCCGCCTTCGTGGGACTTGGAGTTCGAGCCACTTTCGCTACCAGGAACCATTCAGCCTTCCATCGCCGACTCAGCCAAGGAGAGTCCACCAGCCGCCACTTCAGCTTCCAGGACTACCAGCAGCCACTCCAGCTTCCAGGACCACCAGCAGCCACTTCAGCTCCAGGACCACCAGCCGTTTCATCTACTGGACTTAGCTGTCTGCCGCATCTTCGTGGACTTAGAGCCGATCCATTTCACTGGACTTAGCTGTCTGCCGCATCTTCGTGGACTTAGAGCCGATCCATTTCACTGGACTTAGCTGTCTGCCGTCTTCGTGGGACTTGGGATTCGAGCCACTTCAGCTTCCAGGACCAGCTAGCAGCTCCAGCCTCTCCAGAGCCTATCACCCTCGTGGACTTAGAGCCAATCCTACGCATTGGACTCTGCTGCCTGCCGTCTTTGGAAAGCCACTTTCGCCAGCCGCCGCCTCCGCCCAGGAGATCCGCACTGCCGCCGACGTTGCCGCCGCCGCTGCTCACAGCCCGCCGCCCCGTCGCCAGTCGCCACCGCCGCCGCTGCAACCGCCGAAGGAAGCCGCCAACCGCCGCCTCCGCCAAGGAGATCAGCACTGCCGCCGACGTTGCCGCCGCCGCTGCTCACAGCCCGCCGCCCTGTCGCCAGTCGCCACCGCCGCCGCTGCAACCGCAGAAGGAAGCCGCCAGCCGCCGCCTCCGCCAAAGGAGATCAGCACTGCCGCCGACGTTGCCGCCGCCGCTGCTCACAGCCCGCCGCCCCGTCGCCAGTCGCCACCGCCGCCGCTGCAACCGCCGAAGGAAGCCGCCAACCGCCGCCTCCGCCAAGGAGACCCGCACTGCCGCCGACGTTGCCGCCGCCGCTGCTCTCAGCTCTCCGCCCCGTCGCCAGTCGCCACCGCCGCCGCTGCCACCGCAAAAGGAAGCCGCCAGCCGCCGCCTCCGCCAAAGGAGATCAGCACTGCCGCCGATGTTGCCGCCGCCGCTGCTCACAGCCCGCCGCCCCGTCGCCAGTCGCCACCGCCGCCGCTGCAACCACTGGAGGAAGCCGCCGGCCCCGCCTCCGAAGGACCACACCCGCTTCCAATCGCGGATGCCAATCCGCCATTTTCTTTTCTTTTTCTGTATATAAATGTTACCTAGTTATAAGCTTGTTTGTATGTGTAAATATAATAAACTTTGTTCCAATCAAATCCAGTGTCTAGCTGAGGGTAACGCCCAACCACCCCTTCTTACGCCGACGCCATTGCAGTAACCCTACCGCTGAGCATAGACGTAGGCTTGTTAATTGTCGCCCGGAACGTGGGGCAAACCTGTGGTGGACACCAGAGGGAAGTCACGCCCACTACAATGGTGAAGTCAAGAAGGAAGGGAAACATGGAGACAACTCCGCCAAGGATCAACGAAGAACCTCAGCGGACACCGCGACAAGGAGGAAGTCTGAACAGTTCGGAAATAATAGAAGACAGCGCACCCTCATTTCCGTGTGGACAAAGGACACCGCCTCCAAGTCCCAGCCCAGTGCGACAGGAAGTCAACGAAGACAACCAACAGCAAATGGCACACCACCTTGCGAACCTAGCAGCTACAGCAGCAGGAACCAATCAACCAGCACCACTTCTGGGAGTGGTAGAAAACACCCAGTGGCGCCCAGAACAAGCTCCAGCAGCACCAACGATCACATTAACGGACGAACAATTCCAGGCACTTTTGGGACGAATGGCTGTGCCCAAAAAAGTCGATCTCCCACCAACATTTAAGGGCGAGGAGTTAGACCACCCCCAAGAGTTCATCGCAGAGTGCGCCCGCTACCATGCGCAAAGCGGATGTACTACAACAGAACTAATGAAAGTAGCCACAAACTGTCTCCAGGGGAAGGCTAGCCAATGGTGGAAACCATACGCTTCACTCCCGCTCTCCTGGAATGAATTTGAAGAAAGGCTGTTAAAGAAATTCGATAGCGCAGATGTACGAGCCTCCTTGAAAACACAGCTCTACGGGCAAAAACAGGGACTGAAAGAAAATGGCGAACTCTTTCTTCTTCGGAAGATACAACTGATACGCCGATTGGACAACGAACAGTCAGTGGGAGCCAGCATTCCCGTAATGATAGAACTGTTAAAACCGGCCCTTCGGCCTTACCTACGTGTCGCAGTGCCGGAAACAATTGAGGAACTATTGGACAAGGTGGCTGCAATTGAGAAAGACATGGACGACCGCGCACCAACGCCAAACCGCGAGACACGCCCACGAGAGCCAGCCGAGCCAAATATACCCCGCTGCTATTTTTGCCCAGGACGCCACTTCAATAAGGATTGCCCACGACGCCACCGGCCAGCACCACAGGCAACAGGAGAAGCTCCCGTGAACGCCCCCGAAGCAAGACAACTACCACCGCCGGAAAACTGGCGGAGGCCCGGGCACATCGAGGCCGAAGCACCGCCCAGGGCCCAACCCAATGCTCCACGATAAGTACGGCCAACTGCCACAACCTCCCGTATATCATGGTGAACCTCGGATCACCACAGCGGGAGATGCGTGCCCTGATAGATTCAGCAGCCACGCATAATTTCATTAGCGCCAAGCTAGTGCAGCATCCTGAGACGGGTAGCTACGCACAAAGAACGGCCAAAATGGCCAAAGAACAGGCAACCTTGACCCTACGAGGAGAAACAAGCTTGGAAATGCAGATCGGTAGAAATAACTACGTCATACAGTGCATCATAGCAGAGGAATTAAGGGAGGACATCATTCTCGGACTACCGTGGCTTACGGAACACGAGGCTACCTTTGATTTCGCACGGCGTTGCATACACCACGGCAGGAGGACCCGAGAAACCACTCATTGCCTGGTCGAGCAACACGACCCGCGTCCAGCGAATGACCCGATGGAACTTCCCCAGTTGAAGCATGACTTCCCTCGCGAGCAGGAACACAACCTCTATCAGCTACTAGAAGACTTCCCCGAAATTTGGAGGCCCTCGGCGCCACCTACGCGCACCCTGCAGCACGAGATTCATGTGAAAACCGATGCCCCTATACGCAGCCCAAATTACCGATATTCCGAAACAAAAAAGAAGATCATCGCCGAGCAAGTAGAAGAGATGCTGGCACGCGGTTTCATCGAGCCTAGCCAGTCACCACATAACTCGCCAATCGTCATCGTGGAGAAAAAGGATTCTACACCCCGGTTCTGCTTGGACTTTCGTAGGCTAAACGAAGCCACCATCAATGAGCCGGCGGTACTACCCTTGATCCACGAAACCATCAAAGATCTAGGTTCAGCGAGCATCTTCTCCTCACTTGACTTAAAGTCGGGGTACTGGCAGATAAGTTTACACCCCCAAGCCAAACCCTACACCGCGTTCACGACTCCGGATGGCGCAGCCTATCAGTTTCGAGTCATGCCATTCGGGCTCAAGACGGCACCAATGACCTTTCAGAGGCTGATGGCCCGGGAAGTACTGGTAGGGTACCTCCACAAATTCTGCCTCGTGTATTTAGATGACATCATCATTTACTCGGAATCATGGGAGCAGCACCTTCAACACCTCCGAAAGGTATTCGAACGACTACAGGAACATGGGCTCATATGCTCGCCAGAAAAATGCCACTTCGGGAAATCCACACTGCACTACCTAGGGCATATCGTTGGCCCAGAGGGAAACGAACCTCAACCAGGTCACGTGCAGCAGGTCATCAACGCCCCGCCCCCTACTAACCGAAAGGGGTTACGACAGTTCCTAGGCATATGCAATTGGCTACGCGAGTACATTCCCCGATTCGCCGACGTTGCGGCCCCTCTCACCGACCTACTAAGCACTAAAAAGCGCTGGACTTGGACCCCAGACGTTCAGCAAGCATTTCACCAAGTGAAACAATTGTTTCAGACACCGCTGAAGTTAGCCCGACCCGATGCTTCTCGCCCCTTCATTTTACAAACAGACGCCAGCAAATTTGGCATCGCCGCCGTGCTCTACCAGGAACGTCCCGATGGAGGTCGAGACGTCATCTCCTACGCCAGCACCCGGTTCCTGCCAGCCGAACAACGTTATCACTCCAACGAACAAGAGTGCCTAGCCGCCGTATGGGCGATAAAAAAATATCGGCCCTACTTAGAAGGCAGGCAGTTCACCCTCCGGACCGATAACCGCGCCCTCACCTGGCTCAACACCTTGAAGGACCAGCGAGCTAAACTCACGCGTTGGGCTCTCCTGCTACAGGAGTTCCACTTCACAATCGAGCATTGCCCCGGAAAGCACAACGAGTTGCCGGACGCGCTATCTCGACAGCCGACTGGACAGCCGGCCGAAGCAGTGTGGGATGACCCGACAGTACTGCTATCTCCCATTCACAACAAGCGCTTCGCCCAAAAACGTGTAACGGCCAGCCAACCCGCTAAGAAAGGATTTCCCAGGTTCCAGGAACCCGCTACAGGAAATCAGGCGGCCAGCAGCCAAACACCACACGGTGAGGACTCACCGAGGTATCAACGGGCAAGCAGCCGTGCTACCGTCACGGAGCCACCAGGCAAGCCATCCCTAAGCCTGCTGGACGCAGTCGAAGAAACGTTATGGGAGACCATTGCACAGGACCAAAGGCAGGATAATTACTGTCAAGATTTAGTCAACTCATGGCACCAAAGCTACTTCGTCGAGGACCCAACCCCGGATCTCGTAGCCGTCCAGGAGAATTATCGAATAGAGGATGGGTTGCTTTACCACCAGACGGATCAAGGCCCAAGACTGTTTGTCCCGGAGAGAAGCCGACCCAGGGTCATTTACCAATACCATGATCAAGACTTAGCTGGACATCCCGGCATCGCCGAAACAACACGAGCCATCCGCTCACATTTTCATTGGACGCGTTTACGAGAAGATGTCCGGAACTACGTCCGCCAATGCCTGCTCTGCTTGAGATGCAAGAAGGGCCGCCACCAAGCCAAAGCCACCCTGAGGCCTCACCAACCCAACCGAGCGTGGGACACGATTGCGCTCGACCTCATGGGGCCCTACCCCTCGTCAGCCACCGGGAAGAAGTTCATCCTGGTAATAACCGACCTCTTCACCCGGTGGACTGAAGCCTTCGCTTTAGCCAAAGCCACCGCCCCCATCATCATCCGCACCTTGCGAAATGAAGTCTTTCCCCGCTTTGGGTACCCGAGCGCCATGCTGACCGATAACGGGCGTCAGTTCATCAGTGAACAATGGATGAGAGCCTGCCAGGAGTGGGATATCCAGCCATGGACGACCGCCATCTATCACCCCCGAGCCAACCCAACGGAGCGAAGGAATCAAGAAATAAAAAAGGGGCTCCGCCTGCACCTACAAGGAGGAAACCATCGCGAGTGGGACAAGCATCTTCCCGCGACCCTATTTAACTTACGGAATCGCCATAACACCGCCCTAGGGTGTTCCCCAGCATACGCCATGTTCGGAAAGGAATTAGACCGCCCCGGGGAATGGAGGTTCCGACACCCCACGCTGCTGCCCGAAACGCCCCACGAACCACGGACCCACAACCGCGGAGCACGGGACACAGGCATCCGGAACCGAGCCATCGACCAGCGCCAAGAAGCACCGGACGCCGACAACCCCACGTTTCAACCCCAGCAGTGGGTCATGGTGAAAAATCACCCTCTCTCAGACGCCATCGCCGGGATCCATGCAGGGTTCCAACCAAAATGGAGTGGACCCCACCAAATCTTGGACCAACTTGGCCCAAGCATCTATAGGGTCCAAAGAGGACAACAGGCCCTCAAAATTCACGCAGACCAACTCCGCCCCTTCTCTCCCTAATCTTTTTTTTGCCCGGATCGCGGACGCCAAAGGAGGGGGGAATTGATATGAACCGTTAAACAGATCGAATAAAAACAAAGGAAACGTACGCCGCCCGAAAGGCGCCCGAAGAACAAAGAATATTACATCTGTTTAACAAACCGCCGCGATCCTACGCAGAAGTATCTTTCAAAACCCAAAAATCATAAAAATAACTGTCCTTACAACGAATTTCTAAAGTGCAGCATTTTGCAACCATAAACTTTATTGGAGCCGGCCGGCCAAGAAAGGTGACAGCAAGCGAAATACGCCTCACGAATGTTTGCAGATTAAATTAAGAATTTTTCACTAAAACGCCCTTAAAACAGAGTGCGCTCTGTTTTAATCACACATAAAGGATACCAGAAGATAGGAAAAATTAACCGCTACCTATTGAAACAAACCACAGAGCGCTAGCACATATACAGGTGGAGAAAAAGCAATTTTTCCATCAGGCAGCCAAACACGCGCCCGGGAGAGCGGCCGAGAGTTCAGCGGCCCGAGGAAAGGCATATTGTAACGAAGAAATCAGGGGCCACGACCGAGTACAGCGGGCAAAGATGCAGATTACAAATTAAATTTTAATTAACGGAAGGAAGCGTCCCAGAAAAGCGAAATTGGTCTCAAAAATCTTATCAAAATAGCGCGCAACCGATCAAAGCATAACAAACTTTTTAACACACGCCATAAGAATAATACTTAATTAAGCTTTACGCGGAACATTGCATTAAAAATTCCAAGTTGAGCTAATTTTTACTCAAAACAGCAAATTGGGTGTCGTTAGAATCGGCATTTCATCAACTATTGATTGCGACTCAAACCAAGTCGATAATTGATCACGCCGCTCAATTAAATGCTATAATTTCAAAATATATCGAAATCGGGCAAAACATCCCTTCTACTTCGACCAATGAGCGTCGAGATCGCGTTGGACAAAGGACTGGCTCCTTTAAATAGTCAGACGCTGGCAGTAAGAAATCACTCAGCCAAGGAGAGTCCACCAGCCGCCACTTCAGCTTCCAGGACTACCAGCAGCCACTTCAGCTTCCAGGACTACCAGCAGCCACTTCAGCTCCAGGACCAACAGCCGTTTCACTGGACTTAGCTGTCTGCCGCCTTCGTGGGACTTGGAGTTCGAGCCACTTTCGCTACCAGGAACCATTCAGCCTTCCATCGCCGACTCAGCCAAGGAGAGTCCACCAGCCGCCACTTCAGCTTCCAGGACTACCAGCAGCCACTCCAGCTTCCAGGACCACCAGCAGCCACTTCAGCTCCAGGACCACCAGCCGTTTCATCTACTGGACTTAGCTGTCTGCCGCATCTTCGTGGACTTAGAGCCGATCCATTTCACTGGACTTAGCTGTCTGCCGTCTTCGTGGGACTTGGGATTCGAGCCACTTCAGCTTCCAGGACCAGCTAGCAGCTCCAGCCTCTCCAGAGCCTATCACCCTCGTGGACTTAGAGCCAATCCTACGCATTGGACTCTGCTGCCTGCCGTCTTTGGAAAGCCACTTTCGCCAGCCGCCGCCTCCGCCCAGGAGATCCGCACTGCCGCCGACGTTGCCGCCGCCGCTGCTCACAGCCCGCCGCCCCGTCGCCAGTCGCCACCGCCGCCGCTGCAACCGCCGAAGGAAGCCGCCAACCGCCGCCTCCGCCAAGGAGATCAGCACTGCCGCCGACGTTGCCGCCGCCGCTGCTCACAGCCCGCCGCCCTGTCGCCAGTCGCCACCGCCGCCGCTGCAACCGCAGAAGGAAGCCGCCAGCCGCCGCCTCCGCCAAAGGAGATCAGCACTGCCGCCGACGTTGCCGCCGCCGCTGCTCACAGCCCGCCGCCCCGTCGCCAGTCGCCACCGCCGCCGCTGCAACCGCCGAAGGAAGCCGCCAACCGCCGCCTCCGCCAAGGAGACCCGCACTGCCGCCGACGTTGCCGCCGCCGCTGCTCTCAGCTCGCCGCCCCGTCGCCAGTTGCCACCGCCGCCGCTGCCACCGCAAAAGGAAGCCGCCAGCCGCCGCCTCCGCCAAAGGAGATCAGCACTGCCGCCGACGTTGCCGCCGCCGCTGCTCACAGCCCGCCGCCCCGTCGCCAGTCGCCACCGCCGCCGCTGCAACCACTGGAGGAAGCCGCCGGCCCCGCCTCCGAAGGACCACACCCGCTTCCAATCGCGGATGCCAATCCGCCATTTTCTTTTCTTTTTCTGTATATAAATGTTACCTAGTTATAAGCTTGTTTGTATGTGTAAATATAATAAACTTTGTTCCAATCAAATCCAGTGTCTAGCTGAGGGTAACGCCCAACCACCCCTTCTTACGCCGACGCCATTGCAGTAACCCTACCGCTGAGCATAGACGTAGGCTTGTTAAGTGAATGGATTATATTAGATTATATGTCAAATTCGAGGTTAGCAGGTTATATTTTCCGTCATTTTTGACACAGACTGACGCAAAACCTAACCTGCTAACCTCAAATTTGACATATACTTACAGTCAAAATTGGGGGTGTTTTGTCTTTCTCCGATACCGCTATCAAGGATAATCCTTACAGATGACACTTATACATGCCTCCAACAACATTCTCTCAAAAATTAGGCCTTAACTAAATGATCACTAAAAAATGTAACCAGCTCTCCTACTATAAGGGAGACCTTAACAAAAATGATGGGGTAATAATGTTTGTCGTGGTAGTGGGTAGGTACTTCTTTACTACAGTGACTATATAATCACAGTGTGGCCATACAGTGGTCATGTTTTCTATTGGTTAAAGGCAAAAGGATTCCAAGTTATTGTCATTTTTAACAGTGTACAGAATGTTTAGTTACAAAAGGTTACTAATGTCAAAACTTGTCAAAAGTTTGAGAGGACGTATCACGTGATGAAATCCGCTATTAGTTTTCCCGCGGCCGTGAGTTTTCCAAATTATAGTTTGTTGCTACGGAAAAGAACCATATTTTGACGTTTTTCGCAAATTAGTTATTTACGATATTCAGAACAGTATTAACATCAAACAAACCAGAACATTTAACAGAGAAATAAATATTTTCCTGTAAGTTTTATATTGCTTAAATATTCGTAAGTCACAGCTCAATAGATTATTGCGGTGTACAGTTGCAATTCCAGGTTGAACATGTATAGCAAGTAGTTAATGTCGGGAAAACTCCAGTATAGCACACTGGTACATTTTGACATTTGCGGAATATGAACATAAAGGAACTGTTATGCCAGTGGTGAAACTGGATTTTAAGCTATGGATAAGAGAAATAATACTCATTGAGATATTCAAATTCTATATTATTGTCGACGATTGGACTAACTGCTTGATTTACGGTGATACACAGGAATTTTTGTACTAAGTTCACACAAATCTTAAACTGCAGCTAACTTAAATTCGCACCTTGACGGTAGTCAAGATTGGGTCTGGCATGAGACTCCCGTGTTTTGCCTCCATTGTCTGAACATTATTTGTAGAACCTCCGACAAACTGAGACTCACATTATCACGCGCATGCGCCTAAGCACCACCGGGCTATATTGGGGTTTAGCCCATGTATCTATCTAATATAATTTAGATGTTAATAAAGCATATTAAACTACTGTGTTTTGGATTTGAACTTTCCGATTTCCATTAATTGTAATAAATTGAAGACATCGTATGACTCATATTTCTTCAACATTTAAAGCCCTTTGTGGTATTTTATTGTATTTGAGAGATCAGTCAGTTTGAATAACAATCTTTCACTTCAGCAAATGAATAATTGTCAAATTTTATTTTGACTTTAGTAATTTTTTGTTACCAAATGTCGCTTACACCGTTAAAAAAATTCTATTTTTTTATTACATCACCATAGTTTTCGCAAAATCTAATTTTGACATTGGATTCAAAAGTATCAGCCAACAATGGTATGGCCACACCGTGATTGTATAGTCACTGTATTTTTTACGATCCTGGTAAAAAACAGACCTACTTCAAGGACTAGCGACTTTGCCCACACGAGCTCATGGCTTCCTCCACTTCCAACTTACCAGGAAACCATGTTCTTAACCCTAATCCTACCCACCCCCCATTTTATCCCTCCTTCATCCTAAACCAAGTCCCAGTTTCCACTGGGGCAGGCCTGGAGGCCATAGATGGCAGCCCCATCACCAGGCTCGGGCACTTGGGCTAATCACCCACGACTGCCTTAAACATTTTAAAACCGATTCTTGAAACCTCCAAATATAAATGCTGGACGGACCCTACAATGAAAACCTTTGGTACGAAATTTCGGACACGAATTGGATTTTGGAATATACGTACTATGATGGAAACTTCTCGACTAGCACAAGTAGCTAAAGAAATGAAAAACTACAACCTGGAAATCCTTGGTCTCAGTGAAACACGCTGGAATGGCTGCGGTGAATTTACGACAATTACTGACGAAACCCTACTCTTCTCTGAGAAGTCTTTAACTGTACATCATCAAGGAGGAGTAGGTTTACTGTTAAGTAAAAAAGCGAAGAAAAACCTATTAGCATGGAAACCAGTAAATGACAGAATTATAACAGCACGATTCCACACATACTTAAGAAAAATAACTGTTATTCAATGTTATGCTCCAACAGAAGTAGCCGATGATGAGGAGAAAGACACCTTTTACAGCTTGCTGACAGGCACTCTAAAACACGTAAAGAAAAGAGATACTATTATCCTAATGGGCGACTTTAACGCCAAAGTAGGCAGCGACAATACGAATATGGAAACAGTAATGGGAAAACATGGTTTAGGAGAGATGAACGAAAATGGAGAACTTTTCGTCCGTCTTTGCACAAACTCTGATCTGGTTATTGGTGGAACACTTTTTCCACTCAAAGCAACGTAGGTGTCACCGGACAACCGCACTATGAATCAAATAGACCACCTAGCCATCAGCAGAACCTGGAGGCGATCTCTATTACACGTTCGTAGCCCCAGAGGCGCTGATGTAGCGAGCGACCATCATTTAGTAGTTGCAGAAATAAGATTGAGAATTGCAAAAACAAAAAGAACATGTAATAACACACTGAACCGGCCAAAAATCAACATTGACCGCTTAAGGAATACAAAAACGTTGTCAAGCCTCAAGAACCGCATACTCAAGGAAACTGAGTCAGTACAACCAAACGAAAGGATCAGACAAAAAAAACTGGAAGAAAACAGAAGAGGTTATCCTAAAAGCAAGTTTGGAAATTCTGGGGAAGACGGATAAAAAAAGAAAAGAATGGATAACCCAAGACACTTGGAACAAAATAGAACGCCGCAAACACATAAAAGGGCTAATTAACAACGCGGACTCAGAAGAATCCAGAGCTGAACTTAGAACTGCCTACAAGGACGCAAATATCTATGTTAAAAGGAGTGTCAGGCGAAAGTGGGTAGAAGAACTAGCCCAAAAAGCGCAAGTTGCAGCAGAACTGAGAAATAACAGAGAGTTATACAGAATAACAAAGCAACTAGCAAATAAAAATTTCACACATGACTGCCCAGCTGTTAAAGACAAGACCGGCCAAAAATTATATACAAAGGAAGAGCAGCTAAGAAGATGGCAAGAATATTTTGCCGAAATACTTGACCCGCCATTAGAAAATAGAGAAGAAACAGAAGACGGACAGCTACAACTAGAACAGCCCCTCGTAATGACTAGGATAAGCACAGATCCACAAACCAAACGCGAAATCAGGCAATTCATAATTCAACTAAAATTTGGGAAAGCAGCAGGACCCGACAACATACCACCTGAGGTCTTTAAAGCATGTTCGCTAACAATAACAGACGTTCTGCACCCGATTATACTAGCAGCATGAAATTCTGAAAAATTCCCAGATATAGTCTGTTCACTAAACATAAAAACACAAAGTGGCCTTTGATTTCTAAAATTTCATGAGTGTACTTCCAAAATTCATCTTTTGTCTAGGAATGTATTTACAGAAAGTTACTAAAACAAATAGGTTAAGAGTGTGACATTTAATTAGCATCTGTCATAACTACTTTTAAGGATATTAAACAAATACTGTGTTGGATACTATTAATGTAGCATTTATTAATAGGTATTTTTATTACATTTTATAAAACTTCAGGCAAGAATTTCCAGAATAATATGTACTTTGACACTGCAATAATGACATTTATTAATTGTCATTTATAATTTCAAAGTAGCCTTTATGCAGGTGTGGAAACCTTTGCAAAACAAAATACAGAATCCCTAGCACAAAATTTTACGTATATGCCAACTTCAAGAAAATTTAAATGTTTTTGTGTTTACTGAATGGCCTATAGGTGGAAAGACGGATTAATAATCAAGCTCCCAAAGAAAGGGAGCCTGTTGGAATGTCAAAATTGGCGAGGAGTAACGCTCCTAAACGTCATAAACAAAGTAATGGCATAAATCATATTAGCACGAATAAAAGGCCATCTAGACTTCAAAGTGAGGAAATAACAAGCAGGTTTCAGGCCCCACCGGTCATGTACCAAACAAATAAACACCCTGCGTATTATTATAGAACAATGGCGCGAATGGCGTTCCCCACTTTACCTACTCTTTATTGACTTTAAAAGAGCATTTGACAGTATCTCTCATGAGTCAATTTGGAAAGCCCTCCACGAAAAGTCAGTGCCAACAAAAATAATAAACCTCGTGAAAGAACTATACACTGATTCAACCTGTTAAATCTCACACAAGGGCCACGCAAGCAAGCCAATACCCGTGAAGACCGGGGTAAAACAAGAGTGCGTCCTTTCCCCAGTACTATTCAACATAGTTCTCGACATGGTGATGACCAAAGTAAATGATGCAAAACGTGGCATAGTATGGGATTTACAGAACAGACTTGAAGACCTAGACTAAGCAGATGACATCTGTATGGCGCATACATACCAAGACATGAACACTAAACGTCTGTCAGAAGAGGCAGCCAAAGTTGGCATACAAATTAACATCAAGAAAACCAAAGAGATGCGCATCAACAATCAATCAGCCAACAGACATATGTTACAACCAAATTATAGAAGAGGTCGAAAGTTTCACATACTTGGGCAGCATCTTTACGAAAGATGGAGGCGCCTCCTTTGACGTGAAAAGCAGGATAGCAAAAGCAAGATGAGCTTTCGGTATCCTCAACAAGATATGGAATTCACCGCAATACTCCATCAACACAAAATTGCACCCTGTTCAATACCAACGTAAAGTCCATACTACTCTATGGTTGCGAGAGCTGGAAAGTGACAAAAGAAATATCCCGCAGCATGCAAGTCTTTGTAAACAAGTGCCTGAGAAGAATATTACATATATATTGGCCTGTCACAATTAGCAACACTGAGTTATGGACTAAAACCAGGGAGGAAAAAATTGTCATACAAATTAAACGACGCAAATGCAATTGGGTAGGACACACACTGCGAACACCTGCAGGCAGTATCCCAAGAAAAACACTCGATTGGAACCCCCAAGGGAGTAGAGCAAGAGGTAGGCAAAGATAACATGGAAGCGATCGCTACTAAAAGAAGCAGAGGCCATGGGAGTTTCCTGGGGGGAAGTAAAAGCATTAGCCACAAATAGGACCCGATGGCAACACTTTGTGGAGGCCCTATGCTCCCTAGAGGAGTAAAAGGAATTTATATATAATAATGTTTGTAAAATCAGAAATAAACACAGACATTTCAAGTACAAAGCTAAAGAATTCGGGGGTAACAATAACTAAAGTTAGCGGTGAAATACACAATATTACTTACATTATCACAACATTGTACAGATCACCAAACACCAGTATGCGGATGTTTATCCAAGACATTAACAATTTTTTTGAACAAAATCATGATCAGAATGTAGAAATATTTATAGGCGATACAAACTGTAACATTTTAGATAATGAGAGCCCTCCATGGATATAGACACTGCCTCCTACACTTACAAGCCATGCTGTTAGACTTGACAACATTGCATCTCTGGTAGTTGGCGGTCCTAAATTACAATACTCCCATTTGAAATAATTTTGCTTTAAAGTGCACAGTTTTACTCTTTTCTCAAATTTTACTCTGTAATTAACTAAAGATAGCTTCTGTAATGGTGACATCTATTTACATAGTCAAGTAATACAAACATGTAACAGTATATTTATAAAAATAAAACAACCTAACCTATGTAACATATGTATAAAAGAACATTTCTGTAATTATTTTAAAGTTTGTAACAAGCCTACGTCTAAGCTCAGCGGTAGATTCCACAATGGCATCAGCGTAAGAAGGGGTGTAGGCGTTACCCTGGTCGATGCTGCTAATTGATTGGTGTAAACTTTTAATACTTTTATTTCTACGGCCACTATGATACATACAAACAAAACTTAATATTATATATACAAAAAAACACGAAAAGACATATATATACACAAAGGGTCATCTAGACTCGGGCGCGGGAGGTGGTGGGGCGGCCTTTCCTACTGGCCGGAGGCGGGGAACGCGGCCTGGACGCAGTCCGGTCCTTCCGGGAAGCAGTCCGGGGCACGGCTTGTAGCGGGCGCTGGGAAGTTCTGGGGGGTCGGCGGGCGGCGCAGCCGGGCAAAAGGTGCGTCTCGCAGGTGCTGCACCAACGGGCTCCGTGGGGTGCCGAGCTCCGGATCGCTCTCGTCCGTGAAGCCAACGAAATCCGGGGTGAGCGCCCTTGTCGGCGTTCGTGGGCTCCCAGGCGTCCCTCCCAGTACGGAGGGGGCCGGTTTAGCTCCTGGATCCGGGCGCGGGCGATCTGGGCCAAGGGGGAGGCAGGGGGCGTCTTGGGCGATGGGTCGAATAATTCCTCGTGGCGGCGCTTTCTGGAACACAAGGCTCGATGTCAGGCGGCGGGCGCGAGAGGAAACCTCCAATGATTCCGGGCTGGCTTACGTATCAGACCTGGGAGTGTCCATGGCGGAAGTGGCTCGAGTTCCCAACTTTTTCCGAAGACGGAAGGCAGCAGAGTCCAATGCGGAGGATTGGCCCTAAGTCCACGTAGGTGATAGGCTCTGGAGAGGGCTGGGGCTGGTAGATCCTTGGAAGGCTGGAGCTGCTAGCTGGGTTGAGTTAATGCTGGTTCGGCTCTCCTGGATTGAGTCGGCGATGGAAGGCTGGATGGTTCCTGGAGCTGAAGTGGCTGCTGGTGGACTCTCCTGGATTGAGTTGATGCTGCTGGAAGGCTGGATGGTCCTGAAGAGGCTTCTTGTTGGTTGGACTCTCCGGGGTTGAGTGATTTCCTACTGCCAGCGTCTGACTATTTAAAGGAGCCAGTCCTTTGTCAAACGCGACCTCGCAGCTCATTGGTCGAAGTAGAAGGGATGTTTTGCCCGTTTTTGATGTATTTCGGATTATAGCGTTTAATTGAGCGGCGTGATCAATTATCGACTTGATTTGAGTCGCAATCAATAGTCGTTGAAATGTCGATTCTAACGACACCCAATTTGCTAGGTTTTGGTAAAGATTAGTTGAACTTGGAATTTTTAATTCCGTGTTCGGCGTAAAACTTAATTAAGCATGACTCTTATTGCGTATGTCAAGAAGTTATTTTGCTTCGATTGGTTGCGGGCTAATTTTCTATGAATTTTGAGACTATTCACGCTTTCCTGGGATGCTTCCTTCCGTTAATTATAATTTAACGTGTAATATTTAGCCGGATGTAAGCGGCACTGTTTTTGTCGGCTTGCGGATTTTATTGAGGTTTAAAGAGCCGTTGGCCCTTTTATTGCACTTGAGAATTGGTGCTCCTTTGAGCGAGCATGCCGCGATTTATTGTTTTATTTTGTACGGTTTTCTTTTAAATTCTTGTAGGATCGGGGCGATTTACTGGTAAACAGATGTTTTTGTAATTTGTTCGCTGCCTGCTTGGCGATGGAAAATTACTTCGTTTTCTGTTAACCGGTTTATATTAAACTTTCTATACACCACTGCTGATTGAGAGTACAACATATATGCAAAACTATGGTGCTACAGCTGTAAATAATCGTATTTGAACATAATAAACTTATCTGCTTGGTAACATCTAAATTTGTGTGACGCAAATTGTTCCATAAACTTCAAAAAACCGCTGGTGTCGTCACTTAAAAACACTTTCACTGTTTGTGCATGTCTTTCCAAGATTTGTCTTCTTCTACATTCAGGATTTCTCCTTTCTTGAGGCGCTTTCGACGACAATATGTTGGTAAATTTGGAAATACGCTTGGGACAGCTTTGTAAGCTAATTGAGGTTAATGCATCAACAGTTTTGCATTTCCCCACTCTCATTTCTAAAGTTTTCAAATGTATTTTCCATTAAAATGTACTTCACACAAGACATAACTTTTTGTTAGGGTCTAACGTTCTCGTGCTGTTGCACGAACCCATGCTTTCTTTCGGATCTCGCTCATTTGAAAAGAAAATGTTGTTAGCGTTTGCATAAGATGTTCTTTTAAGGTACTGTTGTGGTTGATACACAGCGTTTTCGTGGCATTCTAAATATAAAATTAAAAGTTACAAGAAATGCCCTAAAAATGAGGTTAGGTTGTTACTTACCTCAGTGAAATACTTAATAAACCCCATGAATTCTAGCAGCAATTTTACTTGCACTTATAACGAATCACGAACAGTACATTAATATAAATAAATGTATTTCGTCAAACTTAGAGCAGTCCAACATATTAATATTTAATCACACGCCACATTTCAACAGACATTTTTATAAATAAACAGTACAAAAATTGGTCTACGATCAGCGTTGCCAAATCTCCAACAGCATGGCTTGTAAGTGTAGGAGGCAGTGATATAGACCATACACAGTGAGAATAATGTAAGACTATACATTATACATGTAGTACAGTCAAAATAGTGTAAAGATACCATTGACCTGGGAAAAATTGCAACACAAATTAATCCCGACCCGGGAAATCAGTCAAAATCCAAGATGGCAGCTGAATTTTCCGATTTTTGCCTTTTTTCTGTATTTTGCTGCATTTATTGCCGTAAAAAAGATAATGTGCACTTAAAATATGTACTTATTATGTACTGAAGCATGCCATTTACATCATACTTTTGAATTACTTTCATACGTATCGTTACGCAGTGTCCGCCAAAAAATCGGTATAATATGGGAAAAAATTATTTTTGATTTTTCAAAAAACCCTTTTACGTCAATAATTTGTGCTTCTCTAAAAACCTATTTAGCCTCTATCATATATACCGAGTGATTTTTACTTATTGAGAAAAGGGAGTTTTTCGAAATTGTCAAAATCCAAAAATTGCCATTTTTCGTAAACTAAATCAGATTTCAATGAGATTTTTTAGTGTGTTATTTTTAGCTAACTGAGCAATCTCAAGGTCAGAAAACACCTATTTTTTAACTTTAACTAAAAATTCACATTTCTACCAAGACTTAATATTAAAATTCAATTTTTTTTATGTGAAGACATTAAAGATTTATAATTGGAGTGGAAGCATCATGGTTCTCCACCTCCTCGTAAATTTAAGGTTTATCCATCAGCCGGAAAAGTAATGGCTTCTGTTTTTTGGGATGCCCAGAGAGTAATTCTAATTGATTTCTTACAAAAAGGAGCTACAATAACAAGCAACTATTATACAAATTTAATATTAAAATTGCTCGAAGCTATAAAGGAAAAACGTCGTGGCAAATTGAAACGTGATGTTCTGTATCACCAGGATAATGCACCGAGCCACACTTCTTGTGTTGCTATGGCTGCCGTATGCAATGCAGGCTTTGAACTACTTGAACATCAGCCATATTCTCCAGATCTCCAGAGGGTCCCGAGTGGTGTAGCTTAAACAAGCGTCCACGTTCGATCAGCAAAGTTAAGCAACGCTGCCTCTGGTCAGAACTTGGATGGGAGTTCCACGGCTGCACCTCTCGGCGCCTCGTGGTACGGCGTTGGTCCCGGCGGTCATACAACATCATGACAGTCGTTAGTGGGGTTGGAAGTCCTCATAACTGCACAGCGACGGCTATAATTGACCTAACGGCTGTTGGCTGAGTGCGAATTAAATAAATGAATCTCGCCCCTAGCGGTTACAGAGTGTTCGCCAAACTCAAGGAATAGCTTCGGAGGAAGAAATTTTCATGCAATAATGAATTAACAGATGATGTAAATCAGTGGTTTGCAGAGATTGGACAATCCTTCTTCCAGGAAGCCGTTACAATGCTGGAGCATCGGTGGGATAAATGCATTAGGCTTAAAGGAGATTACGTAGAAAAATAAAGTGATATAAATTTTAATTTTGTAACCGTGAGTTGGTCGAGGTCGGAGCATAGGGATCACCCCTCGTACAGTGAAATTACATTTTCTTGTTCTTGTAAGTCTGATGTGTAATAAAAGTTTATGTGATGTGTAATACACAATACATGTAATCATTTTATTTATATAAGAACTGCCTGTATATTAATGACAAACATGGCAAATTCAGCTGCCATCTACGATTTTGACTGATTTCCTGGGCCGGGATTAATGGGGATTTTGAGTTGATGTAATTGGCATGCTTCAGTACATAATAAGTACCTATTTTGAGTGCGCACTATCTTTTTTACGGCAATAAATGCAGCAAAATAGAGAAAAAGGCAAATTCAGCCGCCATCTTGGATTTTGACTGATTTCCCGGGCCGGGATTAATGGGGAGCGGTTTTTTGAAGTTTATGGAACACTTTGCGTCACACAAATTTAGATGTTACCAAGCAGATAAGTTTATTATGTTCAAATAAGATTATCTACAGCTGTAGCATCATAGTTTTGCATATATGTTGTACTCTCAATCAGCAGTGGTGTATAGAAAGTTACAAACTTTAAAATAATTACAGAAATGTTCTGTTATACATATGTTACATAGGTTACGTTGTTTTATTTTTATAAATATACTGTTACATGTTTGTATTACTTGACTATGTAAATAAATGTCACCATTACAGAAGCTATCTTTAGTTAATTACAGAGTAAAATTTGACAAAAGAGTAAAACTGTGCACTTTAAAGCAAAATTATTTCAAATGGGAGTATTGTAATTTAGGACCGCCAACTACCAGAGATGCAATGTTGCCAAGTCTAACAGCATGGCTTGTAAGTGTAGGAGGCAGTGTCTATATCCATGGAGGGCTCTCATTATCTAAAATGTTACAGTTTGTATCGCCTATAAATATTTCTACATTCTGATCATGATTTTGTTCAAAAAAATCGTTAATGTCTTGGATAAACATCCGCATACTGGTGTTTGGTGATCTTAACAATGTTGTGATACTGTAAGTAATATTGTGTATTTCACCGCTAACTTTAGTTATTGTTACCCCCGAATTCTTTAGCTTTGTACTTGAAATGTCTGTGTTTATTTCTGATTTTACAAACATTATTATATACAGGGTGGCGCAGAGGAACGGGAAATTTTGAAATAATCATAATAAACCAATGAATTGTACAACAAATTTTTTAATGCTCAAAATGTGTTGGTCAAGAGTGGAAAAATACATGAGAAATGTTGGAAATAAGAATAAAGTTAAAAATCACTTTTTAAAAATCACATCAGTTAAGTGCTGTCCATTGCGCCTAACACATTCATTCAATCGATTTTGAAGACTTAGCATTGTGCGACGCAATGTGAGGTTTCGTCTTTAAGGCCGAACCAGTCTCTTCAAAATTCCGAACCCATGTTGATATTGCATGTGAAGAAGGAACTCGACCGCGGGGAGGAATATCATATTGGCGTCGGAACACTCGTTGTGCAGCTGTTGTACTGTCGCCATTTTTGTAGTATGCTCTCACGGCGACCGCACGCTCTGCACCACTCTACTGCTCCATCTCAACTAAATGTCCGTTACTACTTGGCGTCATGACTACCGTCTCCCACTCCTACGAGACTTACAAGTATACCAACAACAACTTCAAAATTTCCCGTTCCTCTGCGCCACCCTGTATAAGTTCCTTTTACTCCTCTAGGGAGCATAGGGCCTCCACAAAGTGTTGCCATCGGGTCCTATATGTGGCTAATGCTTTTACTTGCCCCCAGGAAACTCCCATGGTCTCTGCTTCTTTTGAACACCGCGATGTCTACTTGCAAGGGCATGAGCCAACAAGAACGGAAGAAGTTCGAAGATCTGGTGGCTCGGTACCAAGACGTCTTCGAGTGCAGAGATTATCCCAGCGGCAGTACCGACGTAGTTAAGCATAAAATCAATACTGGGGATGCTCAACCGATACGCCAACATCTAAGAAGGTTGCCCCTCGCCAAACGGGAAGAAGCTGAGAAGATTGTCTAGGATATGCGAAACCAAGGGATTATCGAACCGTCCAGCAGTCCGTGGGCCTCCCCTGTGGTTCTTGTCAAGAAGAAGGATGGCTCAACGAGGTTCTGTGTTGACTACCGACAGCTGAATCATGTGACCAAGAAAGACAGCTACCCTCGGCCACGAATCGATGATACCCTGGACACGCTCTCCGGTTCTCAATGGTTCTCGACGCTAGACTTGAAGAGCGTTTATTGGCAAGTCGAAATGGAACCTGCGGACAGGGAGAAGACTGCATTTACTATCGTAACTGGGCTCTGGCAGTTCTCCGTCATGCCGTTCGGTTTGTGCAATGCCGCCGCCACGTTTGAGAGCCTGATGGACACCGTCCTGAGGGGTCTATCTTGGCAGATCATCCTGATATACTTGGACGACATCATAGTGGTGGGTAAATCCTTCAACGAGCATCTTAAAAACCTGGAGGAAGTGTTCCGTAGACTGCGAGGTGCCAACCTGCAATTAAGTCCAAAAAAGTGCCACATCTTTCAGAAGGAGGTACAGTACCTGGGGCACGTCGTATCTCGCCAGGGAGTAGCAGTAGACCCGAGTAAGGTGAAGGCAGTGCAGGATTGGCCAATCCCGAAGGATAAGCATGAGCTGCGAAGCTTCCTGGGCCTCTGTACTTACTACCGACGGTTTGTGCTGGGCTTTGCAAACATTGCAAAACCGTTAACCCGTCTAACGGAAGAGGGACGACAGTTCGAATGGAGTGCTGAGTGCGCGGAGGCCTTCGAGACTCTCAAGACTGCCTTAACCAGTTTACCTGTGCTTTGCTATCCACGTCAGGAAGGCCAGTATATCCTCGATACTGACGCTAGCAATGTCGGAATCGGTGGTGTTCTGTCCCAGGTCCAAGATGGGTAAGAGAAAGTCCTGGCATATTTCAGCAAGGTTCTGTCCAAACCAGAGCGGAACTATTGCGTAACCAGGAGGGAGCTTCCGGCAGTAGTCAAGTCCGTGGAGCATTTTTATAAATACCTGTATGGCAGAAGATTCTTGCTGAGGACCGACCATGCTGCTCTAAGATGGCTGCTGCAGTTCAAGAACCCTGAAGGACAGGTGGCTAGGTGGATGGAGCGCCTACAAGAGTACGACTTTGAAATAAATCATCGACCTGGCACATCCCACCGCAACGCCGATGCGTTATCCAGGAGGCCCTGCCCTGCTGACTGCAGCCACTGTTCGAGACTGGAGAGGCGTGCGGTACCCATCAATCGTACCACTGTAGTCGACGACTCCTGGGAGCTAGACGAGTTGCAGAACAGCCAGGAGAACGACCCCGACTTAGGCACGGTTATAGCCTGGAAGCGAGATAGCCGTCGACCTACCTGGCAGGAGGTCTCCGCCACCAACCCAACGGTAAAGACCTATTGGGCTCAATGGGACTCCTTGCAGCTGGAAAACAACGTCCTGACCATAATCTTGGAAGACGAGGACGGTAGGGCAACGAGATCACAATTGATGGTCCCAAGGAGTAGAGTGGCCGAGGTTCTGCCCCACCTGCATGATGGCTCCTCTGGGGGACACTTCGGATTGAAGAAGACGTTGCAGAAGATCCGAGACCGGTTCTACTGGGCGAGCTGCAAAGATGACGTCCGAGAGTGGTGCCGGAGGTGCGAAGCCTGCGCTACAGGAAACGGACCGGTTGGTAGACGCAGAGCTCCGATGCGGCAGTACAACGTCGGTAGTCCGTTCGAGAGAATAGCCATCGACATCGCTGGACCATTCCCCGAAACGGAATCGGGAAATAAATACATCCTGGTGTGCATGGACTACTTCACCAAGTGGCCCGAAGCGTACGCCCTTCCGAATCAAGAGGCCGATACTGTAGCTGATGTTCTGGTGAAGGAGTGCTTCAGCCGTTTTGGAGTCCCCCTGGAGTTACATTCCGACCGGGACCGGAATTTCGAGTCTGGACTGTTCCAGAACGTTTGCAAGCTACTGGGGATACACAAGACCCGGACCACTGCCCTCCATCCTCAATCGGACGGCATGGTGGAAAGGATGAACCGAAACATGGGGAAGCATCTGTCCAAGGTGGTTTCCGAACATCAGCGTGACTGGAACCAGTACATTCACCTGTTCCTAATGGCCTACCGATCGGCAGTACAAGAGACAACCAACCACACTCCAGCCACGGTACTCTTTGGGCGCGATCTGCGATTGCCATGTGACCTCAAATTTGGAAGAAAGCCGGGCGAAGGAACGGCCGGCGAGGACTACGTCGGGAACCTGAAGAAAAGGATGGAAGAGATCCGCGACGCCGTACGCCGAAACATTCAGGGTGCCAGCGACCGAATGAAGGACCGAGATGATGCCCGCGCTGAGGCTGGTGGTTTCCAGCCTGGCGATTTGGTATGGCTTCATAACCCCCCAGAGGCGTTGTGGCCTCTCCCCCAGGCTCCAAAGAAACTGGGAAGGTCCCTACACTGTAGTTGCTAGACTGAATGACGTGGTATACCGAATCCAGAAACCTCCTCGAGGAAAGTGAAGGGTGGTGCACTTCATTCGGTTGGCCCCATATGCCGGAACCAATGAGGAGGTGGAGGCTGTCACGGAGCAACCCCTGAGACGACTATGCCAAAGAACTAAAGTAAACAACAAGAGTCAGAAAAGGTCCCATGAGAAATATTGAAGCATTACAACCGTTACAAATAATATATTTGGATTTATTTGGTCCTTTACTTAGAAGAAGATATGGAGTTACATGTACGGATGATTCGCGAATAGTGTCTGATTTAGCGCCTTTATTCCTGCAACAAAAAATACTTTCTCATAGAATACTTCGCTGTTTTCCAATTTTAATACAATTTTGTGATAATGATTTCAGAAATATGAAACAAAAGTGTCAATCAAATTGTGTTGCAGAAAACCGGTGCTATATCAGACACTATTCGTGAATCACCCTGTATATTTTTTAATTAGAGATATTAAGTATGATCAAAAATTAATGTCATCTAGTATGGCTATGAAAGAACAAATTGCTGCCTTTAAAACTGGCTCCAATACATTTTAGTTTTAGGTTAGATATAAGATGAAGTGTCTATTCGACCGGCGTAAGCTTATTTGATGGACAATTACATTACTTTTACTTGCAAATTCATTTATTTCAATATACTATTGTAATAAGATGGATAAAAAGAATACTAAATAATAAAATTTGACAGTTTGAATTAAATATAAGTATGTAAGCCAATTTTAAAGGCGTTGGTTTGTACTTCCACAACCATACTAGATGAGATTAATTTTTGATCATACTATATTTACCAAATGTGTTAAACTATACAGTGAAAATTCATGAACTGCGAACACGAGTAAATCAAGGCGAATTTACGATTGCCTAAAAATACGCCAAGACCGATGGACAGTCGGTCTAAGGTACTCTGATATTAATCCACGGGTCGTCTGCGTTTAAGTTTAAGTAATTGTTCAACGCAGACGCCTAGTGTAATTTTTTAAAATTAATTATTATATCACAGATAGAATGTATGAGGTACTGTTATTCTGTGATTAATTCAGGTGATAAATTCAGAGTTGAAAAACAGGATTTTTAGAGATTAACAGTACAGTAAAAGAAGGTAGTTCTTAAAGTAAAACGCATTCTGAAGAAAGAAATAATTTCTTCTGAACAAACTAACTCGGTAAAAAAAAGATGCAAACAAAAATAAAACTATTTTTATTTCAAACAACAAAATTCAAGAAGTTTAAATTAGCTCTTGTTCAAAGAGCCTGCCTTTTTGCGCTAAACAATATCCTAAGCGATCATAGAAACGTATTAGTGCTAGTACTCTGAGCAACCCTTTTAATTTTTAAACGCAGTTCTTCAAATCGTTAGTTGTAGTGAAAACGACTTTCCAGAGGAAGTTTTAGGCATATCTGTCACAGTTTCACAAAATTCCATACTTCTGAAATGGCCAACGGGAAGAATATCGCAGCTAAATCTACTAGTTCTGCAATTTATTTAAATAAATAGTCTGGATAGTCATTAGCGGTAATATAAACCTCTTTTAAATACCTGTCTTCATTGGGAACATTAGGGCTTTTGTGCTTTTGGGGAGAAACACATCCAAAGTTTCCAAAATTTGAAATAATTCCATGTAACGTTGATAACGATAAAGAACGCCTATTTTCAAATGTGAAAGAATTTTGAATTTCCCGGACCGTTGGACCCTGATAATACCATTTTAGAATTTGCACTGATCCGTTGCTTCGTAGTTATCGATTTTAAGATAGAAATGACAGCAGATATTATCTACTGACAAAATACGCGAACTGTCAAAGTTAAATTCTCGGCACTTGTAAATTCGACATATCGTCTGCCGTGTTCGTAGTAAGAAAAATCTCTCTTATACAATTAAAAGGCAAATACTAAAACATTATTAAATAAACTTTTAAATGATTTTGTAATTAATGTAGGTAAGCCGGTTATGATATTATCACATCATGGATCACAATTTATGAGTAAATTGTGGAAAGAAAACCCTAATGAACAGGGTATACTGTGTAGATATTCTGCTATTTATCATCCCCAATCAAACCCAGTGGAAAAGATAATAAGGGAATAAGGTAGACTATTTAGGTGTTATTGTAATACGAAGCATACAAACTGGCCAAGTTATATACAACATATAGAAGATTGCTTAAATTGTGTAGAAAATAATACTACAGGACACCTTATGAATAAATTAATGAAAGGTCATAAACCTACTAGACTTATAGAAAATTTAATCAAATTTCCTGATAGGATTGATATAAATACGGATATAAAAATACAGTTAGCGCAAGATTTTTTTTATCAAAAGCTCAAAGAAGAAAACAGAGACATGATAAGAATGTAAAAAATCCTATAAAGTTAAAGAGGGGCGATTTGGTATTAGTTCGTAACCACTTACAATCATCAGTAATAGAAAAGACTATAAAGAAGTTCTTTTTACTGTATGAAGGTCCATATGGAGTAGTCAAAGAAGTAGGTGAAAATGCCTATGTATTAAATTATCCTGGGGAAAATAGATATAAATATACTCAAAATATTTATAACTTAAAGAAATACTATCAAGACAATTATAACAATAAAGGCGTAAATGAGGTTATAGTATCTCATATTAGTTTAAAAGTAAGCTGGAAAGAAATTATGTCATGGTACGATTTTGATAATAATGTAAATAATGAGTAACTTAGTTACCAATTATAATTTTTAGACTTAAATTTTTGGAAAATATGTTAATGTTGAATGCAGATATATTAAAAAGACGACTAACAATGTTTCCATAAAAGCTCACTGAAGATCTTTTCAATGAAGAAATTGGGGGGGGGGGGGGGGATAAACTGTATGCAGCATACAGGATGTATGATACATTTAATTTAAATATTTATATCCAGCTATCTAATGGACATCATGTGATATAACAGTTGGATGTTTAACTGGTGGGATAGTAAAGGCAACCACAAGGTTGTTTGTTTTATGAGTAACAAAATAACTTGAATTCAGAATCTACGAGAAATAGTCACGTTAAGGGTTACATTCCCATTAATTGTGATAAAATAATAATTGCTGATTTGATACGTAGTAGTAATAAAGCATTCTTTACGATCAAATTTGACTTCAAGTCAACATAGTATATTCTATTGTAAACATTAGAATACTACGCAGCCAGTAAAACCAGTGAACGTGAGTGTTGTAGCTGTAGCACTATCTATTCAAGTAATAGAGCTTTCAAAGGGCTACAGCGAGCTTTAGAAATGATCGGAAACAACCAGGAGGTGTTTTCTGCCTAGAATCTGTCTAGTTAGGAGCTGAGATAGAACATTCAGGTACAAGAATAAACATTCAGAAGGTTAGTGACAATTTCTTACAAAATAATAAGAAGTTATAAAGTAAGTTTGGTGCAACAAATCGTTAAACTATTGAAATTATATTTAGAAGTTAATTTTAGAAGAATTATTTTTCTAAATTCCATAGTGAGTTGAGTACTCAACGTTTTCGATAATTATATTTGAAATTTGAATATCTTGGAATTAGGTTATATTTAGAATCTTCATTTATTAATTAAGTTTGGATACATTTAACATTTGATTAAATTACTTTTTGACAATCTGTATTTTATTCTGTAATGTCAGAACAAACTTCTATGTTTTACTAACAAACTGAACGTACGAATTTAAGTTTATGAAGTACCTAAAACTTGTATTTGATTCATATAATCAAATAATTATTATATTTTAAAAGGAATTCAGTCTTTAGATATAGAGGAAGCTGTTAGCTGAATGTTAATCTATTCAGCTGGAAATCAGGAGTCTCATTGCTTATAAACTAACTAGTCGTGGCTTAAACAATAATAATTACATGACATAATTTCAAATATCAAATTAATTTAGGAGTTATGTCAATTCCTACTTATTGCATTAAGAAAGAAGGTAGGTAGGTAAATAAACTATAAATGATAGTATTTCTTTATAATAATTAGTAAAAGAGTATATTTCATTTGATACTACAAGTGTAGTTAATAAATATTACAATTAACACCGTAAGTGGGATTCGAGATATTATATATATCACAATTGGCTTATAACGTGGAGCTTAGATATATTTCAATTGGCAACTCAAGAGTGGTCCAAAAGGGGGTTATATTACATAGTTTATCGGTTGCAGAATGGTTATGGTTGCTATGTAGGTAAAGGACTATTACCGTACAGATATAGTTATCAACTTCTACATATAATTATTTGTCAGTTGTCAAAGGAGTCCCTCAAGGCTCTATTGTCGGTTCTTTATTGTTTACTAGTTACACATCTACTTTTCACAAATTTGTTGATAATGTTTGTTGACGATTTTCAGCTGTTGGACTGTTTCTTCTCAGATAACTTTTTATAGAGAGGATGTACGTGATATCAACTTTGACCTCCATGATGTTAGTATCGTGTCACGGTAGCACTTCTTAACTATTAATTCCGAAAAATCAGTTGTTGCTTGGCTAGAAATAAAGATGTTATAGCTGTACTGACTGAAAAGATTCGAATAGCTAATTTCCCATTTCTATTAAAACAAAACTAAAGATCCTCGGTCTTATGAAAAGCATATTACCAATTGTATTAGGAAAAGAATTTAGGCATCACATACACCCTTTATTAATGGAAACCAAAAGTCGCTTCTTTGTAATTCCCTGGCTCTGATTTTTGATCTATAGTCGTTCGATTATCCACAATACTTTTCGTAAAATACAGAGAGTTCAAAATTTTGGCCTACGTTCAATCTTTGGCATAAGAAAATACGAACGGGTATCATATAAAAATAAAAACTTATAATGTTTAAATATGGAAAATACACGGTACCTCCAGTATTCCGCTCTTTGTTTTTGTCACAAAATCATTTAAACAAAACAGCAAGCTTATTTATATAATATAATAAACTTTAGAACATATGTGGATACTCAAAATCTAAGCTTATATCTCCCCATTTACATAGAACAGTTCAAATGTTTTTTTTTCAGTTTTACATTTATAATCACTATAATAAAATAATACACCTAAAAAATGTTAAAACTCAATGTCATCCATTTTAAGGCGAGTATGTATACATAGCTATATACTTATATAGAACACAAATAAGCTAACATTATAATTTATTGTTACACATAGGCTGCACCCACAAAGTTACCTTGTGTGTGCGTGAACTATTAATTTTACCAGAATAATATTGTCTGTGCTCACATCAATATCTATCAATTACGTAGGAATAGATAATACAGGGTCCGGCAACTGGTATCACATATTTTCCAAGACCTGTCCTAAGGATAAAATGTAACGGATTGAAACAAATTTGAAATGAATATCAACTTTATTATGTGCAATTTTAGTTCCTAAAAATTACTTCATTTAAATGGCATCCCTGAGCCTCGATGCAGTACTGCAATCTTTGTGTAAAGTTTTGCATCACTCTTCTCAACAATTTTGGTTCGATACTCTCTATTTCTTCTGAAATACGCATTTTAAGGTCTTTTATTGTTTGGGGACGCCTCTCGTAGACCTTTTGCTTCAGATATCCTCACAAAAAGAAATCAGGAGCCGTCAAATCGGGAAATTGAACGGCCATGTTATGTCACCAATCCTCGAAATCAACTGTGTTCACAACTGATTGACTTCGTATAAAGCTTTTAACCACGTATACACGTTGATTAATTGGAAACTTATTTATGATCTATTCAACTTCGTAAATTAACGCACACAAATCTGACAACAGAATTGTCAATAACAACATATTGTTTCCGTAACAGTCTACTAAAAATAGGCGATACCAGTTGCCGGACCCTGTATAACTATAATAAATACAAATACGAACTGTAGAACCCGGAATTAATTGCATGCTGATCAACTCTCCCTAAACAATTATGTTGAACCAATATCTATATTAAGGAAATATTTTCAAATTTTGTGTTTAAACGAATTCAATCGAAGCTTTTTTTATATTTGGCGGAATAGCATCGGATATTTTCTGTCCTAGGTATAGTACGGATTTTTTGAGTAACAACTTAAATAGCACAGTGGAATGACAAGTAAACCTGCAGCATTGCTAAGATTGCAATGAGGCTAGAAAAGTCAATGTATATTTCCACATTTGTAGCTTGTATAAGAACGATATTTTGCTTTGTCTGAAGTTAGAACTTTTTATCTTTGACAGAACATCTGTGATAACACCCAGTGCACATAAATTATAAAAGGCAATCCTACTCCTTACTACTGGTATAAACGTTTAAACTTACCAAACGTACACAAACATTCAAAGGTCAAATTTTATCACGAAAAATTAAACTGGAAAAAATGATATTGTTAAAATGACCCACATTAATCGGAAATCACTAGATAAAAATCGTAATAATATTTATTCCTTGACTCTTACATGTGAAAGTTTACTACTAGGAAAAGAATATTTATTATACATTTTAAATAGAATTACATTAATCTTCCCTCGTTTCTGTGTTGACTCTACAGTGGTCGTGGTAATATATCTGAAACAAAATATAGCTAATTAAATACTAAAACAAGAAATATTGGCATCTGAATTAACCTCAACTGGCTTAAAATACACATTTTATTTTTGCGTAAACTGTAGATACTAAATAATTATGCGGTTTTTTATATTTCCAAAAGCTTCTTTGCACTCATCTAAAAAATTTCCAAGAAGACAGACCACTTGCATTCGAAACAAAATATCGAAACAGCTATTGTAGTTTTTCAAAAAAACATTAACAAATATTTGTGTCCTTTCAAGCAAAATTTATTTGTAAAGTAACCTACATCACTTACTTGTCTTACTTGTAATTTTGTGGGACAAAGTTTCTGATTCGCACTTCTTCCCATTTTTCTTAACGTGTACTTTATAGTATACAACGTCGCCTACATGGATGTCCTTTCCAATTTCTCCATTATCTGCAATATGCCCTTTCTTCTGCAAAGACGCTGTAATGGCCTCGCTGATGTACAGTTGATCAACATCTGGTTCGTTAACGCTGAATCGGTAACCAATTTCATCTGGACTGTCGTCGTAGAACAAGGTGATGCCAACAATACCGCCTTCATGTGCTTTAATTTCCACAGTCGGCAGTTTGATGTTACAACCTGTACATTGCACACTTGTAAAAATAGCAAAGCCAAAGAAAACACAATTAAGCTCTTCATGTTTAAAGTTTGACCTGTTCTTGAAAGGATTTTGCAGTACTACCACTGGTGCCTGTTGAAAGTGATCTGCCTTGTTAGAGGAATGCTTATCAGATTCATTTTGTGTCTTTTCTTGCATACCTTGCAATATTTCTAACCTCGCGCTTATCACTCGTAAAGAGTGCGGATGATTGGGCTGATATTGAGAAATTACCTGACGTATAGGTTATCGGCACCACCAAGCGCCTTGAAAATATTCGTATGTGCCTAGTATTTGCATATTTAACTTTTACATTGGATTTAATTTGTAAACTTTACAATTTACTCGGTTTAAGTTTAAAAATAGGAATTATTTATATTACTAAAGCTATTTGTTCTTCAGATTTAATTTACTTTGCTAAAGTTAGGTGACGGTGCTTTTCTATTTAAAATTTTATTTATTTTGGTTCTGCTACAGCTGTTGTGACTTAACAATGCCTAAAATTGCTATATGTATATTTTTTGAGATAGCTTATATGTTATGCACCCTTCGCGATAGCTTAAGTAGGTATTTAAAATAATTCTTAGGTTAAATCAAAGTAATCCTTTTCAATTATTCAATGTATGCAAGATGTAATAACAACCCGCATGAAGCCAAGGGGATTGATAACATTATCCAACTGAAAAATGTGTGTAATAGTTTCGAAACTCATCATATCCAAATAATTCGACTTAATTAATATAAGCTGTGGGTGCAAACATTAATTAAAAATGTAAAGTTGATTGGAGAAGAATCAGCTAAACTTGTTTTTTAAAATTAGTTACTAAAATACAATTTGAAAAGTAAATTTTCCAAAAAGAAACTAGCATTAGTTGATTTAACACATTAAAATGTTTATTAAAAATTGTAATGTTCGCTGGCAGTTCCAGCTTCTTCAGACATTTAAAAGTTATATAATAAAAAGCCTTTTACATGATAGGGTAGTTCTGATAGATTTGCAATTAAACATTGAGTAGGATTCCTTTAATAACTTTTATTCATTACATTTTGTTTTTCTTTCCAAATCTCCAAACTTCATATCTTAGTAGACAAATTATTGTGTGTGTTAAAGTTGGATTTTTTATCCAGAAACATATATTTTTTGAATATGTATATTTTTTTCTCTATAAAATGTGAGAAGTCGAAAAGTCAGATGTTTAAACATTATTCAAAATTTGTAATTCTTATATTGGAAATGTGTGTCAATTCTTATTTAAGATTAAAGTTTTTCCTTGTAGTTATTGATTAGTGGTTTATTTATTAGCAAAGTATATAAGGCATTGTGTAATGGTTTCGTTTCTTGAGTTAATTTAAACCTTTTATTATTTGTGTGGTTTGACTTCTTGTCAGATCGTCAACATGTAATTTTTTCTTGCTTATTGATTTTCTTCAGTTGTTAATTATTTTGTATGAGTGAACTTACTAGCCGAAATTTTTATTCCCATATAGTGTTGATATTAATTTGTAGGTTATAAATTTACTTTTATTCAATCTATGTTTGACAGTAGGTTTGAAGTTCATGACCGGCGTAGTTTTTTGACCTTCATAAACATCATACGTCAAATTACGTCATATTATGACGTACATAAAATGGCTAAGTTCAACGTAAAAATTTCTGCTTTAAATATTTTCTAATTATCTATGCAAATAAAAATAAATCAACAGTGATCGCCTGCCTTAACTCATATGAAAAATAACAAATTCCCAACAAATATGTTTATGAAGGTCAAAAAACCACGCCGGTCATGAACTTCAAACCTAATAAATAAACCACTAATCAATTACTACAAGGAAAAACTTTAATCTTAAATCAGGATTGACACACATTTCCAGTATAAGAATTACAAATTTTGAATAATGTTTAAACATCTGACTTTTCGACCCCTCACATTTCATAGAGGAAAAAATATACATATTTAATATATATATATATATAACTCTGGCTTAAAAATCCAACTTTAACACACAATAATTTGTCTACTAAGATATGAAGTTTGGGGATTTGGAAAGAAAAACAAAATGTGATGAATAAAAGTTATTAAAGGAATCCTACTCAATATTTAATTGCAAATCTATCAGAACTACCATATCATGTAAAAGGCTTTTTATTATTTTACTTTTAAATGTCTGAAGAAGCTGGAACTGCCAGCGAAACGTTAGAATTTTTAATAAACATTTTAATGTTTAAATCGACTAATGCTAGTTTCTTTTTGGAAAATTTACTTTTCCAATTGTATTTTAGTAACTAATTTTAAAAACAAGCTGATTTTTCTCCAATGAACTTTAAATACTTATACAGCTGTAATTCAATTTTTTTTAAATAATTAATTAAAAATCTATCCAAGTCAGTTAATAAAGAGTTAGCGCACTGCACCTTTCTGATTGCTACTTGTACCTTTTGCTCTTCCAATGTTAAATCACAATCTATACAATGTGCCCAAGATAAGAAGGGTTAGTATGGGAATCTCGTTAATAGTAAGAGATGCAAATTTGGTTAAATGGGAAAAAAGTTAGGTAAAAAAAGATCTAACAAAATGACGCCTAGAAATCCTTGATATGCTTTTTCGTTTTTGAGTTAACCTATATTTTAAAAATTTAATGGTTAATTCTATTTTTTCTGGCGTTAATATTAAAGTTCGAGCAAAACTGATACAGCTTTTAATGCACTTAAAGATTAAGTCATAATTTTTGTATTCGACTCTTCGTCTTCGACCAACAATCAACTTACTTTTTTAATTGCGGTCTTGATCTTCTTATCTCAAATTTTAAATGCCTTTTTTATTCTGTACCACACATTATGGTTTAATTACGTTTTTAGTTGTTTTGGACCATCATCAAGAAATTTTTGGATGCGGACCTATGTCCTAGAGCATTGCATTCGTTGTTTCAGCTATTGTAATTTAAAGAAAAAAGTAAGAAGCTACACTGGATATTTTTATTTCTAATTCTAATTATAGTTTATAAGCATGAAAAATGATCAATAGATTAATTAATTACTATAAAAATTATTTGTATTCCAAGACCATGTGATTATTAAGGATTAAAAACATCCCTCGTGGCTTATTACTTCTTCATTAAATTACAAAATTGAAACAACATATAAAACCCTTTAGGACACAGGGCCGAATGCAAAAATTCCTTGATGATGGTCAAAGAAGACTAGAAACGGAATTAAACCATAATGGGTGATACATTCTTGAAGTCAGAATTAAAAGGGCTTTTAAAATTTACCATCAGAAAAATAGGACCGTATTTTAAAAAAATAATTTGATGATAGTTCCACGAAGGCGAAACATCGGATAAAAAAATGATAACGTATATTTAAGCCAACTGAAAGTTGCTATAAAGCAGTTTTACCACCATCACTCTAACTTTAATATTAACGCCAGAAAAGATAGAATTAAAAATCCAAAATTTCGGTTTTTAAGACAACTCAAAAACGAAAAATTATATCAACGATTTCTATGCGTCATTTTGTTAGTCCTTTAATTATCCAACTTTTTCATATTTAACCAAATTTATATTTCTTACTATTAACGAGATCCCAATACTAGCCCTTCTTATCTTGGACACACTGTATAGATTGTGATTCGACCCTGAAAGAGCAAAAGACACAGGTAGCAATCAGAAACGCAACTAGGACAGAAAAAGAGAAGTGCCAGAAAACTAAAGCATTAAATAGAAAAATAGAAATAAGTAACACCAAATATGAATGGTCAGAAGCAGTAGGTGGAATGAGGCATATTCAAAGACAAACTCAGCAACGAAGAGGACTACGAATATAATAAACATACTGAGAAACAATAATAGAAGAAGAAATATGGATTAATATTCTTATTTAAGTATTTCGCCACTCTGAAAATTAAAAATATTAAATAACGAACGATTCGAGGGACAATCTGCCCTCGTTATCAACGATTGACAATTAAAAAATAACAAGAAACTTAGCTTTTACACCGGGATTGAAAAACGACCAACCTCCAATGAATTGCTTGACATTGACGTTTGTTGATTATCTATACCTACTTGATCTGATCGTTAAGAATCGATAGCCAACTATTGTCTAAAAATATTGAGAAAGACGACACGCATTTTTCTTCGTTAAGTAAAATATATGCCGTTTCCTTAAATTTACGTCTTGTTGACATCGATTCTTTAGACAAGACCTTTGTGTTATGCCATTGTATTTTGTGGCTGTTATCCCAAGCATGTTCGGCCAGCTTAGACTTATTGAATTAATAGGTTTCCATCAGATTTTTATGTTCTTTAACTCTAACTGCTAAAGGTTTGGATGTTTCACAGATATAATATTTCCCGCATTCACAGGAAATACTATGATGTTGAGTAAATCATGAGCACTATTTTGGACTTCTTTATTTTAAATTCAACTTATGAATAATATGTTGGTGACACTGTACGTCAATGTCAAATTCGAGGTTATCAGGTTAGGTTTTCCGTCAGTTATGACACAAATGACCTCGAATTTGACATTGATGTACAGTGTCACCAACATATTATTCATACGTTGAATTTCCACAGCCCGCTGAGGAACAGTTTTTTTTATCTCTCGATATATAACAGCAATAAGATAACATGAACAACAAAATTGAATGCTGGAGTAAGAAATAGATGACCATACAACAAAATTATTCTAGTAGGCACAATTAGTTGACATATGTCATAATTAAAGTGAGCGTCAAGCCTACTTATATATTTGCTGCTATGTTTATCTCTTTCTTACTCAAGCAATATGTGTTATTTTCTTGTTCATGTTATCTCATTGCTGTTATATATAATTGTGGCCCCATCGGTACGTACTATATACAATTATTTGAATGTTGTTCTTCGTTGAACGGTTTAGTTTTTGTAAGAACTGACCGCAAAGTATTCATCGTTTTGAATGCCGTCCTAACACTGAATCTATTTCCAATTTGTCTAATTTTATCAGATATGTCTGGAATATACTCGTAAGGGATATAAGGGAGTATTATATTTTTGACTGTCATTTCTTTGTAGGTGTGTGACATTGTTTCGTGTATTAAAAATGCTCCGAATAAGAGTCCGTAGATAGCCATTCTTTTGTAAAACATTAATAATAAATCCTTTCTCTTTTTTGGAAATTTCCTCACTTAAGTAAACAACTTTGGTTCTGTCGTAGAGACTTTTTACAACACCTGCCTTTATGTTTTTGTAATGGTTGAAGTTAAAAAGTAAGTACCTAGTAGTGTTGGTTTTCTTACGGTATACTGTTGCTTCAAAAGTATTTATTGTGCGTGTCATTAGTGTATCAAGAAAAGGTAACTGATTATTTTGCTCTGTTTCTAATGGGAATTTGATGGAGGTTTCTTTACTGTTAATATTTTCAATAAATGTGTCCACCTCATCCATATCATGAGGCCAAATTGCAAAAACATAATCGACATATCTCCACCAAACTACTGGTTTCTTGGTGTATGTGTAGACATGTTGTTCAAAGTATTCCATAAAAGTGTTACTAATAATGGGAGATAAAGGAGAACCCACTGCCATCCCGAAATCTTGTTGATAAAATTCATTGTTTGGTTGAAAGTATGTCGTTTTAATGCATAGTGTTAAAAGTTCCATAATGGTATCAATGTTTAATGTTGTGCGTGTATATAATGTGTTATCGTTTGTAGCCTATGTTTAATGATGTTGAGTATTTTGTCTACCGGAACATTAGTGAAGAGACGAACTACAGCAAAACTAACCATTAAGTGTTGTGTGTTTATCTTTGCTTCTTTAAGTTTTTCAAGGAAAATTGGCCTGTTCTTTATATATGTATCTGTGTTTCCTGATATAGGAGTCAGCATTTTAAGTAAATATTTAGCTAGACTGTGACAAGGTGAACCTATAGAACTTACTATTAACCTAAGTAGTACATTTAGTTTGTGTATCTTTGGTAATCCATAAAAATGTGGTGGTTTACTTTTGTGTGGTGTTAGTATGCGTCTTACAAAATCTGTAAATGGTTCTCTGTGTCTGTAAAGTGTTTTGTATATTTTTGTTTCTTTTGTATGTGTTGGATCTTTATTTAGTTTAGTGTGTTGTCCTCACTAATTAGTGTTAAAAGTTTTTCGTTGTGTGTGGTTGTGTTAAGTACTACTGCGGCGTTGCCTTTGTCTGCAGGTAGAATTTTAATTGTGTTATCGGTGTTTAGTGTGTGTAGTAACTGTTTTTCTTGTTTGGATATATTTTGTCTGATTATGTAAGTATGATCTAGTATGATTTTGTTTCTAATCCTATATTTCGCCTAATGTCTTCTGGAAGTTTTTGACAAGTCTCTTCTATAGGGGATTGAAAAACTATAATCGACAAACGTCTATGTCAAGCAATTCATTGGAGGTTGGTCGTTTTTCAATCCCGGTGAAAAATCTAAGTGTCTTGTTAATCGTTGATAACGAGGGCAGATTGTCCCTGGAAACGTTCGTTATTTAATATTTTTAATTTTCAGAATGGCGAAATATCCAAATAAGAATATGAATTATATCGCGCCACAAAGAAGTTTCAGAGATTATCTTAAAGAAAGATGGATTTTGCATAGGAATATGGAACATAAACAGAAAGGAAGATGAACTGGTAAATTAATTCAACAAATCGAAACTAAAAGTACTGGAGATACCACAAACCAACTTGAAAGTCAGAGGCACAAAGTTATTGAACGAACACCTACTAATCTATAGTGGTGTAGAAATAACAGAAATAGCTAAGGAGGGGGTAGTATGGTTAATACCAAGAGTGGAAAAAGAAAATAATATTACATTGGGGACATCTAACCGCAATGATACTAAAGATAGGACTGTGAATAAGTGATGGAGACAAACTATAAATATTGCTATGTTATGCTAGTTGATAAATTTATTTAAATTATCGTATTACTTTGCCCTTTATTTTTAACTTTCAATTCAAATCCGTATTTTACAATATTATTAATGAAACTCTCTCAGGTGGTTCGCAACATCTAGTAACCCAATGATTGACTTGTCAAATTCTCTTTGTTTAATTGCCAGTTCATTGACTTTAAAAAAAAAATTGACACCTAACGTCAAATTAATCAAAATTCAGAACGAATATCAAGGTTTTTACAATAAGATCTAATATGCAATTCTTTTACCAATCTCTTATGTAAGTATGAAATTCAATTTATATTTTTATACCTTCTTACTAGTTATAGCTTTATAAATGTTTCATTTAACCTTTTAAAACACAAACCTGATTTAATACTTTGCTTGTTAATACTGCCAAAATCCTTCCAAACTGGATCCTCACTCCGACTGCACTCAAACACCTACTGGGTCCTTATCCAAACTGCATCACCTGCGATGAATGTAAACTCCCAGCATCACCTTATTGCCATCCACTTCAAAACTTCCACATCCTATACTGGATTCCTGTTGTTGTCCCCTGCTGCTGTCAACTTCAAGTCTCCTAGCTCCTGTACTGGATTACTGCGGCTCCGATCCCTCTCTGGTAAGTGTCAGCATAAATCTTGTTCCAAATATGAATTTGTCTTTTTTTTTAGATGGTCCTGCGTCTTCAATGATACCCACAGGTTTCCCAAAAACAATTCGCTGCACGTACTAACCTCTTGTTTGTGGCTTGTATTCCATTTCCAATGTATTATCAATAATATCCTCACTAACCAAAGCTTGTCCCTTTATTTCTTGTTTTTAATATTTTATTTTAAGTTTCCACCTCGAAGATTTTGCTTTTAACCCATATAATTTGTACCAACCATAACATTTACAAATTATACAACATTTATTAATGTTTCTTTATTCGAAAATCACACCCATATCAAATTATGTATACATTTTTGAGTTGTTTTTTTAGTAACTAATTAAACAAATTACAAATTATTACTACTAGACACGATTCTTGCTGCCTCCTATATACATTTTTTTTATATAATCAAAACAGATATTTTATTTTAATTATCATAACAGATACATTTTAGTAGTAACCTTGGTATTTATTCCTATTCAGAATTTTCTTATTACAGATTAAGTTTGAGTAATCAATCATTATGCTATTATTTGACTAACCAATAATAAGAAAGTTAATTTCATTATACTTTAACATGTATTTAGATCCATTAATTTGCTTATATCTGACTTCCAAATTTATTTGACTAAACTGTTTCTTTAGTATTCATTTTTAAATTATCAAAGAATATAGTGTATCATAACATAATTCCTCAATTAAGAAAAACATTTTTAATAAACTCGTTTTATTTCAAATGTATTTTCTTAATTCGTTATTTAATTAATAAATTTTGTAGAACCCATCCAAATATCCTATTATCTAAATTAATAACAATCAACACCTATTTACATCTATCTATTTTAAAATTACTATAGAAACGAAATAATTAACTTTACCAACCAACAACATTTTATGCAATATTTACAGATTTTCATGTTTTCTAAGTTTTCGTTATATATGGGTAAATCATTGTAATATGAAATCTTCCTCTAATTCGTCCATCTGTATCATTTATTAATTCATATGTACTGTTATTAAAAGTTTTCTGTATCCTATATGGTCCCTCATATGTGTATAATAACTTTGCACATATTTTTTCCTTTCGGTTAGCTACTTTAAGTTTTTTAACAATTACTAAGTCCCCTATATTAAATTGTACTCGTTTCTTAATTTTCTTATTCTGTTTATTTTCGTACCTATCATGAATTATTTTCAATCTGCTTTTAGCTTTATCTAACAATTGCATTATCTCAACATCATATTGTTCTCTTCTCCATGGTCTAGCTGGAATTATTTGTTGACACAAAGTAATTGGACTAATCTCAGTCGTTGTATTTGGAACATTGTTTATGAAATTCTCCACATCTAGCAAATATTGAACCCATTTATTATGCTGTTTATATGTTAATATTCTTAAATATTTAATTACTTCTTTAATATACCTCTCTGCAATGTTACTTTGAGGATGTCTTATGCTACAGAAACAAATCTTAATCCCCCTTTTATCTAAATTGTTTATTAATCTTGCATTTCTAAAATATGTTGCGTTATCTGCTAAAATTCTTTTTGGTTTACCTACTTGTTCTTCAAAATTTCTAATTGACTTAATAACATGTTTAGTATTACAATTTTTCGCTGGATATAACTTTATAAATTTTGAAAATGCATCTACCATAATCAGAATATGCTTAAACCCATATTGTCCTGTAACTAAGTTTGATAAGTAATCAATAGCTACTAGTTCCATCGGTTCATTTACCCTAATACTTTTTACAATATTCTGATTCTTGAAGTTCTTTTCCTTTGCGAATTGACAAATTTGGCACGTTTGAATGAGTTTTTTAATTAATTTAATATCATTCTTCGTATAAAAACATTCCCTAAACATTAACCAAACTTTTCTAGTTCCACAATGTCCAAATATTGTATGAATTTCCTCTACGATTTCTAACATGTCTTCTTTACTTAAAACCAATAATTCTTTATTTTCTATGACCTTTACCAACAAGTTTTCCTTAATTTGATACCCTTTATAATTGTTATCTTGACTTTGTAATACTAACGTTTTTAATTCTTGAATTTCTTCTACGTTCTGCTTATTTAAAACTTCTTGTTTCGACAATCTTCCTTCCTCATAAATTTTCTCAATTCCAATCAGGATCTGTTTCGGTTTTTCATAGTTAGGTATATCTTTTCTACTTAAGAAATCTGCAACTACATTTAACTTTCCTGGCCTGTGTTTGATATCAAATTCGTATTGTTGTAAATACAATGCCCGTCTGTATAACCTGTCATTATGGAAAGTTATATTTTTCAAAAACGAAATCGCAGAATTATCCGTTTCAATATCAAATTTGTTCCCTGTTAAATAAAATTTCAGTTTATTAATTGCGAATATAATTGCCAACATTTCTTTCTCTGCTACCGTGTATCTAATTTCATACCCTTTTAATATTCTTGATATAAAGCATATGGGTACTTCTATCCCATCTTGAACTTGTATTAGTTCTGCTGCAATTGCTTGATCAGATGCATCCGTACGTAGTATAAACTTCTCTTCAAAATTCGGATATTTCAGCAATAATCCTTCATAAAACCTCTGTTTGATAGTATTCACTGCCTTTTCTCTTTCTTCATTCCAAGACCATTTAACATCTTTTCTTAATAATTGCACTAATGGTAATGTCAACTCTGAGTAGTTACTTATGAACCTTTTGTAATAATTGAAAACACCTAATAACCCCCTTAATTTTTTTAGATTTGTTGGACGAGGTAAATTCTTGATTTCTTCAAGACGTTTTTCATTTATGGTTACTCCATTTCTACTTATTTCATATCCCAAATATTTTACATTATCTTGCATAAATTCACATTTTAAAATATTCAGTTTTAATCCATTTTTGTTTAATGTCTCTATTACAATTGCTAAATGTTGTAAATGTTGTTGTTCGTTTTTAGAAAACAATAAAATATCATCGACGTAATGCACACAAAAGTCTTCAAATTTGTTTAATATTTTCTGCATTGCTCTAACTAAAGCTGCACAAGAAGTCGATAGCCCAAATGGTACCACTTTAAAGTGAAAAATCTCCCCATCAATACTAAAACCAGTATATTTTCTCGATTCTTCATGTAGCGGAATCAGCCAAAACGAATTTTTCAAATCTAATTTTGTAAAAACTTTTTTATCCCAAATTCTGCTTAACAATCCATCAATCGTTTGTGGAGATTCGTATTGTGGCTTTGTTATTTGATTAATTCTGCGTGCATCCAAACATAAACGTAAAGAACCGTCACGTTTTTTAACTACAACTAAAGGATTTATAAAATTGCTCTTTGAGGATTCTATTACTCCATCTTCTATCATTTTCTTAATTTCATTCCTTACTTGTTCTCTTAATGCAAATGGAATAGGATAAGATTTGCTATTAAAACCTTTCGTTTCGTCAACCTGCAACTTATGAATGTATTTCTGTGCTTGTCCTACCTTTTCATTAATAATATCTTTATTTCTGTTGATTATTTCTAGTATTCGGCCTTCATATTGCTTATTATTTTCAGCTATTTTCAAATCATTCAGCAAAACCCCCTTATAATTATTATCACTCTGTATATCACATATTACATTATTATTAATTATTATACCTTCCTTATACTTCATTGTATCTCCAATTTTATCTAATTGAACACACTTATTTTCTCGGCTGACACTATTAGTACAGTTCCAAGATTTTTTTACCCCTTTTAAATGAATACACTTTTGTGTTCCATCAATATGAATCCCTAATTGCTGAATTACATCAATTCCTAACACCATATCGACAGTGAGACCTTTTATTATAAACAATCTAACAAAATCTTCCCATTGATTTATACTTATCTTTACATTTAACACTCGGTTTGTGGTTGATATCTTTCTTTTGGTTGCTGATAGCAAATCTATTTTATTTACTTTAATTATATTCTTGTACAGGACATCTAAATTATTTAAAATTACTTCCTCATTTATTAAAGATGCCATTGCACCACTATCAATCAAAGCTAAATATTCAGTATTATTTAAAAGAACTTTAATAAATGGTAAATTTGAATTTTGATTATCTTCTTCTTCGTCTTCCAGTAAAAATTCCCCATTATTCTCATAATTAGTGTTAAAACACGTGAGGTTCTTAACTAAATTAACTAAAATTGAAGTTTTTTTTATCTACTGAGGTACCTTCATACACCTCAGCTTCTTCTTTCCGATTTTCTTGTATTGGTTCTTCTTTATTGTAATCTTGTCTAAATATTGTATTTACATATTGTCGATTGGGATATTTATTTCTTGCCTCTTCTTGGTTCGTTTTCTCCTGATTTTTCTCGTCAATCATATTCCTGTATCTTTTCCTATCATAGTTGTTATCATATTTGTTCGGGTAGTTCCTTTCCTGGTTTTTTTCGTAATAATTCTTATTTTGGTCACCTCTCCATCTGTCATTATTCCTATTATAATTATATGCATTAAAGTTTCGATCATTATGTCTAAAATTGTTGTGATTACTTCTGCCAAAATTGAATTTATTTTGTTGTACTTCATCAAATTTTCTTTTACTAAAATTTTGAAAATTAGGCCCTTCATTCTTGTTAAATTTCGATATTTGTTACCAATAGCCATATCATAATTTCGAACTATTTCCAAGAAATCTTTCATCGTCTTAATATTTTGGACCGCTACAGCTCTTGTTATTTCCCCTTCTAAATGTCGAGATAAATGTTGAATTATCTCTTCTTCTGCCAGTGCAGGCGTTAGATGTTGTGCTTTATTAAACTTATTAATTACATACATTTCTCTAGTACTGCCTCCTTCAAAAAACCTACCCGTTGTTAATTGCGTTCTTACCTGAGCTTGATGTGCATTGCTCCAGTACTGACTCATAAATAACTGCCTAAATTCCTGATAATTTTTATATTTATTTTTAACTATACTGTGCCAAATGTCAGCATGATTTCTTAGGGTCATGTTAATAATTTGCAGTCGTTTTTGTTCATCAAACACAGACTTCATTATGTCATCTAATTTCACTAAGTAGGTCATCGGCTGTTCTACTATCCTACCTTCAAAAATGGGCAACATATCTGCTTGTATCCCCATGTAATTTCCTCTTAAACTTCCATTTTGAATTCCTGTGCCTTCTTGTATTTTCTTCAATGAATCTTCTACCCCTTTTAACTTGGTCGACTGACTTTCTTCTAATGAGTTCACTCTGCTTTTATTATCTTTAATTTCTTCTTGCATCTGGTTACTTTGACTTTGTATGTGCTTTAACTTTCCATCTAACTCTTCTTTATCCTGTACTGACTTAGTTTCCATAATCTTTGTTAAATTTTCTTCTATCTCTTTGCGTTCCTCCTGTCTTTCTTTTCTCACCTCATTCTTGAGTTCCTCCTTATAACTTCCTAATGTTTCACTCATCTTATTAATTTGTGCTTGCAATTCTTGCTTATTCTTGATTTGCACCTTATTAAATTCTTCTCTTAATCCCAATATCGATTCTTCCATCCTTTTTGCCTGTTCTTTTTGCTCCTCAATTGCCTGTTGCAAGTCCTTTTTCAACTCTTCCGCATTCTTCGCAAAATCCTTCCTCAGCTCTGCTGTATCCTTATTACTTTGCTGCATCATTCTTTCCATTGACTGTAATGATTGCATTTGCATTTGCATTTGCTGCATCATTCCCATTATTTGTTTCATCCTGTCATCTTTTTCTGTATGTTCTTCCTGTAACCTTACCTGGTCTCCTTGTACTTCCATTTCTAGCTGTCCTTCTTCACCTTCTACTCCTGCGCTACTCGCCACTACTTCCATCTGTTCTGGTCCTTCTTCTTTCTCTTCTTCCACCTTCTTGCCTTTCCTTGTAACCCTTTTATCTGCCATCTTTCAGTTAAATTATTTAAATATACCTATTTTTTTATTATAACCCTTTATAATGAATCGTATATCTTTATATTTGATTTACCAATTGAATCCGTTATCCAATACTTTAGTTACTCAAATTAAATGTCCTATTCTGTTACTCTATTTTTTTTAAAGAACTTAGTTATGATACCCTTTTACCTTTTTACAATTCTCTTCTTTTATTCGTGATTGTTAATTACAAATTAACCATAAACCTGGTTTATCAGCTATATTCAAATAAACGGGTTTGATTGTATTTTCTAATCTTACGTTTGACTTTTCAATTACCTGACATTGACAATCTACATCAATTTGCTATGCCCTCTCGTTGCGGCGCCATAAAATTTGCTATGTTATGCTAGCTGATAAATTTATTTAAATTATCGTATTACTTTGCCCTTTATTTTTAACTTTCAATTCAAATCCGTATTTTACAATATTATTAATGAAACTCTCTCAGGTGGTTCGCAACATCTAGTAACCCAATGATTGACTTGTCAAATTCTCTTTGTTTAATTGCCAGTTCATTGACTTTTAAAAAAAATTGACACCTAACGTCAAATTAATCAAAATTCAGAACGAATATCAAGGTTTTTACAATAAGATCTAATATGCAATTCTTTTACCAATCTCTTATGTAAGTATGAAATTCAATTTATATTTTTATACCTTCTTACTAGTTATAGCTTTATAAATGTTTCATTTAACCTTTTAAAACACAAACCTGATTTAACACTTTGCTTGTTAATACTGCCAAAATCCTTCCAAACTGGATCCTCACTCCGACTGCACTCAAACACCTGCTGGGTCCTTATCTAAACTGCATCACCTGCGATGAATGTAAACTCCCAGCATCACCTTATTGCCATCCACTTCAAAACTTCCACATCCTATACTGGATTCCTGTTGTTGTCCCCTGCTGCTGTCAACTTCAAGTCTCCTAGCTCCTGTACTGGATTACTGCGGCTCCGATCCCTCTCTGGTAAGTGTCAGCATAAATCTTGTTCCAAATATGAATTTGTCTTTTTTTTAGATGGTCCTGCGTCTTCAATGATACTCACAGGTTTCCCAAAAACAATTCGCTGCACGTACTAACCTCTTGTTTGTGGCTTGTATTCCATTTCCAATGTATTATCAATAATATCCTCACTAACCAAAGCTTGTCCCTTTATTTCTTGTTTTTAATATTTTATTTTATGTTTCCACCTCGAAGATTTTGCTTTTAACCCATATAATTTGTACCAACCATAACATTTACAAATTATACAACATTTATTAATGTTTCTTTATTCGAAAATCACACCATATCAAATTATGTATACATTTTTGAGTTGTTTTTTTAGTAACTAATTAAACAAATTACAATTATTACTACTAGACACGATTCTTGCTGCCTCCTATATACATTTTTTTTATATAATCAAAACAGATATTTTATTTTAATTATCATAACAGATACATTTTAGTAGTAACCTTGGTATTTATTCCTATTCAGAATTTTCTTATTACAGATTAAGTTTGAGTAATCAATCATTATGCTATTATTTGACTAACCAATAATAAGAAAGTTAATTTCATTATACTTTAACATGTATTTAGATCCATTAATTTGCTTATATCTGACTTCCAAATTTATTTGACTAAACTGTTTCTTTAGTATTCATTTTAAATTATCAAAGAATATACCTACATTTTGCGGGTTCCTCCTCGTTCGATGTATTTTCCGTTAGCGAGGTCCGTTCTTACTTGAGCCTCTAATCTTACGTTAACTTTAATTCGCTGTTAAAATAAACAAAAGGGCATACACATTTTTTTTAACAATGAATAATATGTCATAAGCGCCAACGTTTTGATGAGCTTTTGTTAATTTTAACAACGATTTAAAGTTAATGTCAGGTTAGTGACCTTTATAAGTCCGGCCGTAAGCAAATAAAGCAGACGTATGCGCTTTATGTCATGAACACCTAAATAAAATTATTTATCACGAACTTATCGAGCCCATTTCTTTGAATCTCTTATTACCAAATCGGACCTGAAATAAATTGTAAAATTATAACTTGATTTGTTTGTTGCAGTCAGTATGTTTTATAATTTTTTAATGTTTTCTGTTTTAGTGTCTTTTGCTTTATATTTTATGTTTGAAAATTTACGTATTTGCATATGTTTTGAAAATGTACGTATTTGCATGTTTGTATACGCACGTTTATGTATTTTTGAATTTTTTGAAGTTGCATAGTATAAATAAATCTAGTTTATGGAACCTAACCCCGTTTTTATCATTTATGTGTTTACTTGCGCATCGCGGTTTTGCGCTTCGCGGCATTCTTCTGGAACGTAACCCCCGCGAACGCTGAGGTCTGCCTGTAGTTGCAAATACTCGGATTAAGGGGGCAAATACGGTAGCCAGACAATTCGAATATATGTCTAGTTCAAAAAACTACGACGTAACATTCCTAACCAAAAAAGGAAAAAGAGAAACAAAATCACACCAAATTTCTTCAGACGATGGCGAAATGCAGGGTAGATAAAAAACGTCTCCAAGTTGGGCACGCCACCCAG